>VUQH01045820.1:19914-34172 GCA_015106775.1 Etroplus canarensis | reverse complement strand
ACCTGAGCGCATTGTATTCAGCCCTGAATGTCACTTACACACACACACACACACACACACACACACACACACACACACACACACACACACACACACACACACACAGTTCCCTTTCCCCATCTCACATGAAACATTTAACCTGAACATGTCAGGGAGCTTATTGCTTTGCCTGGAGAGCTTGAACAATCCTCCTTCTCCTAGTTTTACCTCAGAGTCTTTTAAAAGATGAGGTTTAAAAAATTAAAACAGAGCTGCTTTGCAATTACATAACAGTTTGGTCGTCAGGTAGCAACAGCAGCAGCAGCAGTAAAACTTCATCAGTGGAGTTAATCTGAAGGATGTTATGGAAAAATGCAGCTTCTGCTCACTTTTTTATTGTCTCAGTAGGAGTCCTGTTTGTGTATTTTTTTCTTGATATTACATAACCTATGTGTCTGTGTGAAGCATTACTGTGTTTGCATGTGCAATGTTAAGCCAGGCGGTGTTGGTACACCAGTGTGTAATTTTCTATGTATAACCCTGGCTCTGAGGCATTACAATCATGGTTGCCAGTTTATGATTTTCTTCTGATGTTCTTTTTTTTAAAAAAAAAAATGAGATAAACATACACCACAAAAACACAGTGTAGAAATTCATCGACTTACACTGCAAATAAACACACAAGCACATGTGCTTTAGTGAACACATTTGGCTATACAGCTGAGTAAACTGGTGCCTTTCCTACCTCCTCAGATCTTCCTTTTTCTCTTCTTACCCTCAAGGGAAATTATACAGGATAATGTAGAAAGCATTTGAGCTTATCCTGATTTACACCTGTTGTCTTGGAAGGAGAACAAAACACCAGCAATACAAGCTTGTACTTCAGTGGGGTGTGACCAACCACACACAGACCCTCGTATGCAACACCAAACACGTGCAAACTTATCCACATGCACCCATCCATATGCACTCCTATAGTGTGTCTCAGGCATCTGTATACACACATGCAAGAGTCTGAAACAGTATTGTCAAAAATAAAACCATTAGAGCACTGACTATGAATGTATTTAGAGATTATTGCAATTATAAATTGAAATGACTAATTGTGTTGATGAAACATCAGAATATTGGGGAAATTTCAGTTACAGTTTCTCATAATTAAAATGAATTGTTTTTGTCCAAAAATCACTGTACAAATATATGTCTATAGTTGTATTCATTATTACGATAATAGCCTGTGTGTAGCCTAAAAATATAGTATTGTAGAGCTATGGATGAACAAGTACAATATCCAAATGAAATGCGTTTTATGTGGTTTATTTCATAATATCATTATTGCCTTCAGTTTGGACTAAGTTAGTTGAGAGCAGTTCAGTTTCATTTAATCTTAATGGCCAAAAACATTGAGGAGCAACTCCTCTTACACTTGTTTTTCTTGTTTCTGCAGTCACATGTTCTGTGCTATGTTTAACTCCTAGGGCAAAGCATGTACCTTGGGTTGTTGTGATGTGTGTCACCTGGATCTGCTCATGAATGGTCTAATGTTCACACTAGAAAACAGTTCACATATTTCCTCTGGTTGTCAAGCATAACTCTGAGGCATTCTGTGTAGCTGCAAAAATCATCAAGACTCTGCATAATAACAATTGGGACTAATTTTTAGTATATTGAGATTCTGTGGTATGTACAGTCATATGGAAAAGAAAGCACTCCCCCTTTTAAGATTTTACATGTCAGGACATAATAAAAAATCATCTGATCCATAGCAGGTCTTGAAATTAGATAAATACAATCTAAGATGAACAACAACACATGACACACTTTGTCATTATTTATTTAACAAAAATTAAACCAAAAGCAGAAGCAGTGTGTAAAAAATCAAGCACACCCCTACTGCTCCATAAGAATTAAGAGGGTACATGTAAGTAAGACTAAATGACCATCAGCAAGTGTGACCACCTCTGTAAAAGCAAAAGTTTTAGCAGTTCGCTGGTCTGAAGGATTCAGGTGTGTGTTACCGCAATGCCAAAGAAGAAAGATATCAGCTGTGATCTTAGAGAAGCAATTGTTGTCGCCCATCAGCAACAATTGTTGCTGGGTGGAGCATGTTAAATTTTAAAGTTAATGACAGTAGAATTAGAAAACTCTGAACAAGTATGGCTCGTTTGGAAGGATTGCCAGGAGACAACCTGTTCTCTCTAAAAAGAACATGGGAGCAGAGCTTAGGTTTACAAAGTTGCATCTGACTAAACCACAAGCTTTCTGGAAAAAAGTCCATTGAAAAACCAAAGACAGCATATCAGCACAAACACCTCATACTCACTGTCAAGCATGGTGGTGGAGGGGTGATAATTTTGGCTTGTTTTGCAGCCACAGGACCTGGGCACCTTGAGGTCCTAGAATTGATGGCTAAAATTGGACAATGATGGGACATTGATCATAAGCACATCAACATATCTAAACGAGAATGGCTAAAAACAAAAAGAATATAAGGTACTGCAATGGCTCAGTCAAAATCCAGACCTCAACCCAATTAAAATACTGATTTGAACCTTAAGAGAGTCAGACATAAACAAGTGCCAGCAAACATCAATGAACTGAAGCAAGGATGAAATTCCTCCACAGTGATGTGAGAGACTGATAAAGTCACACAGAAAATGATTACTTTAAGTCATTGCTGCTAAAAGTGGCTCTACAAGCTATTTAATCATGGGATATACTTAGTTTGCCCATATTAATAATGACACTGTGTAATATGTCATGTGTTGTTTATCTGAGGTTGTATCTACCTCATTTTAAAACCTATTAAAGACCATAAGGTTTTTTTATGATATCCTGATAGATAAAACCTTAGAATTGAAAGAGGGTGCACTGTGTGTGTATGTGTGTGTGCGTGCGTGCGGGTGCGTGCAATATCACAAACTGTCCAGTAAGTCCGAATGAATGAAAAAAATGGCTGTTGTTTCATTAAAATTTGTTCATTTAAGGTTAGCGGTGAGGTTAGAGTAACTATAGCTTTTACATTTTTGGCAGGTATGAAAGATGCTCTTGATACTTTCCACAGGACTGCAAAAAAATAGAAGAGAATACACACAATAAGTTGACAAAACTTAACCTGCAGTGGAAGGAAAAGCAAACCAGCACAGGCCTCTGTGTCAATTTTAAAAAACAACCATATCCTACAGTAGTAGGGTGAAGAAGAACTTGTAAGGAAAATGGCACCATCCTCATTTCTGATACCTGCTGCCAGTTTTCAGCTGTGGGGAACTAGCGTGGGATGTGTGGAGTATGACATAAAAACAGGAATCTTAACGATAGGGAATCGCCAGCAGTGAAAGTGTATGATTTCACAGTTCACTGAAATTGCGTCAAAAAGGGACAAAAATGCCATGAGAAAACTAAAACAGAGGTTGAGTATTGTTGTCTGGAAATAGTGGTCTTACCCTACTGGTCTGCTCGCTTTCTTGAGTTCTAAAACAGCAATTCTCATCTATTATATATGAAGTTTCGACTAAAGCTGCAGTTATCGGGTTTGTCCTGGCTCGGGATCCTCATGAGAAAGTGTGCTAACGCTGACACTCCTCTTATGCGATGCTCCGTTTTGGGTTCTGACGTAGTGCTGGAAAGGCATTGCATTACACTGTTATATGAGCACGAAAGAGTGCATCAGTTAGTCTTCAGAAGTCACACATCTTTTGTTTTATCGTGGGATGGGGGGGAGAGATCTTCAGTGTTTTCAAACACAGACTGAGTCATTTGAAACTGAGATTTGGTCTTCCTCTCTGCAACTTGGCAGTTGGGTGGAGGTCATGAGGGATCAGAGGGAGAAGGAGGGGTGACAGGAATGAAAACAGTGCAGTGTGTAATGCAGAACATCATGTTGCAGGATGAGATATGAGGGGACAAACTGCAGAGAAGTCAAACTATCTGAATATTGACAAAATGGTATATTTAACGATTTTTCCACATTTTTCCACATTTTCTTCTCATTTCTTGTCACCACATTGTGGCGGTTTTGTATGTTTCTTATTTTGGCTTCAGAGAGAATAACTTTCAGTAATTAACTGCCTTGTGGACTGAGCACTGGCAAGACAGTCAGAAAGCCTGCAGGGCAGCAGGAGATGAAGCAAGAAAGAAGGACAAAGGAGAGCGGGTTTGGGGTTGTGCAACAGCTTGACATTGATCAGGGTTGTTGAATGATGACGCGGCAGTCTATTGTCTCATCCATCTGCACTGTGAGCAGTCTCTCTTTTTCTGACTTCTCCCTCCCCACCCAAGAACTTCTCCTTTATGTTTGTGCTCACACTCTTGATAGAGAATCAGTAAAAGTCCGAACTATTGCCGCTCTAAAAGAATCTGCTATTGTTGTACAGTACATGCTCGGACTTAACCTCATGCCTGGCTTTCATCTTGATGAGCTTCCACACCATTTCATGGAAAATATGCAGCTAATTGATACTGTGCAGAGAGCACTGATAATGTTGTGTCTTTCCAGCATTTACTATTAAAAAGTTTGAGGTCAACCAGATAATGGCCCCTTTTTAATAAAAACTCGGGTTTATTCATCAAATAAATTGCAGTAAGAGTCTTAAATGTGTGTTTACTTCATTAAAGAGTTAGATATTCTCAGCTGTCACAACCTCCCACCAGCTGAATCAGTTTGATGGGCACTTCTTCTGTATAATGGGCCAAGCTGTTCCCACAACAGCTCAAAAGATAACTTAATTATAGAATGAACACCAGCTGATTGTTTCTTCTCTAAAAAGTTCTTGTATCATTTAGAGGTCTTTCTTTGGCCTGTCGTCCTGTTATAGGGGGAGATTTGCTTTATTCACATGGTATTCACAGGGCATGGGATAGCATAGTAAAATGGAATGATACCACTGCCAAAGCACCACAAACTATCACATTCCCTCCACTCTTCTTGACAGGTGGTGCCGAGCACTCCTCCAGCATTTTTCGTTTTTTCTAAATATCACAAAAGTTCTTTTTCACCCAGGCAAACTTGAACAAATCTGCTCTCAACCCAATATTATTCTTTTCTTTTATTGGCCATTCTCTGGCTATTTACTTTGTAGCTTTGCCTAGAGGACATGCATTTGGGAGCCACTTAATGACCGATGACATGCAGACTGGTGTTTTTGAGCACACTGTTGAAAAGATGCTGCCAGTTGAGGAACTTAAAGTAGTTTACTTCTAAATCTAAAGACTCTAACCTACTTGTCTTCTTGCTGAGTTGTTGTTGACCAGGGCCTCTCACTTCTCTTTCCTTTCTTGTTTAAGCTAGTTTATGAGTAGTAGGGTAAACTGTGGTATGATGCCCTCATACAAGATAATGTCAGTTTTCTTTTAAATTCTTGATTGTTTTGAAAACCAACATAATATGTCCACAATAAGCATGCCAAAGAAAACACATTTAGGTGTAATTTAATCCCAACTGACTAAAACTTTTTTTAAAAATTCAAAAATAAAGGATTTCTGGGTTTATTTCCTGTGTACTTTAACATAGATGTTTCTTTTTATTTGGTCATTACTTATGAATATATTTTTGGGGGCTGGGGACAAAGTTGAAGAGATTGTCTTAAAAATCTTAAATTTTGTCGTGATTAATACTTAAATATGCTCACAAAAATAATCAATGAAACATTTTACTGCAAAAATTCCTCATTCATTACATGTGTTTATTTGCCTTCTTGATATGAATAGACCATTCTGAATGTTCCTGAATGCTCCAGATAATCTAAATCTGAGTAAAGCTGCCCTGGAATGTAGGTAAACACATTATTCAAGTACTCTATTCAAATACAATCTTGACACTTTTATGCTTTTATATATTTTTATATTTTTTTATATTTTATATTGAATGTTTACTGTAGTACCGAGGGCCCAATGCAATTTCAATCCTCTGTATGTGTTACATATATTGCAGAATTGACAATAAAGCTACTTTGTACTTTTTGTACTTTGTACTTTTGATACCTCAACTGCAGTACTCTAACTTTTTCTCTAACACAGTTACACAATGTTTATTTATTTATTTAATGCCATTTTTCTAGAACAGGATTTTATAAAATATTTATATTGTTACTGTAGGTACATTCATTCACTCAGTCAGCCTACATCCTAGCTATCCAGCTTCAGGCATTAATACAAGAGTATAAATAAAGTTCATTTATTGATAATTACAGCTTTTAGGCATTTTTCATAAGTAGAAGTAGACTTTACTTGTATTTTTACACTCTTGTATAGTTTTACTAAAGGTAAAAAGGTCTGAAGCCCCCTCCACGTTAAAAGAACACCAATAGACACCTTGCGCAGTAGCCTACAGTGTTACAAGAACATACTGTATTTCACTACGAAGAATCAGAATTGGTCCATCATTTGACCAAGAAAAACAACTATTTTACTCTTTTCAGCACAGGAGGCACTGATGGAAACTATTTTTTGCTGACACTTTCTATACACAGGTGGTGTGTTATGATAGAACAGATTTATGACTCTGTAGCTGTTCACAGTGAACTGCTTGCAGTCTGGCTGGAAGTGCCTGTGCTCTCTCCCACTCAGCCACTTCACATTAAACGCTTCCTGAGAAGCTGAGACGGCTGGAAATAATCCATCAAATGTATTCCCCTCTTGACCAAGTGGTGATTCTGTAAGACAATTACTGTATTAAAAAAAAAAAAAAAAACACCTACACACACACACACACACACACACACACATATGCACACACAAATATATATATGGGTGTGTGTGTGTGTGTGTGTGTGTGTGTGTGTGTGTGCAGGTGTTTTATTTGTTTAGACTGTGAACAAATAAAATTAACTTTCAAAGCACAGCTACCACAGCTAGAAACAAGTAAAAATGTGCAGTCTACACAGGCGCCACATTTTTAGCGCATCATTTCCTCAGGAAATATCAAACACGTCTGTGTCCTTAGAAACGGGAAAGAAATAAAAATCGGATGACCACAATGACTACAACAGGAACTCTAAAAAACCATTTGACTCATATTTAATGCAACATCTACATCATCAACATAATTATTACCTGTTACATACAATCTGACACATCTTCTGGCCATTGGTGAATCACTCTTTGAAATGCCGTATGCAAAATTGGCTGCCTCTCTGAAGTGAGTTGCTAGTCTAATTTGAGTTTTTATTGCATTAAACCTACTTAAACCAATTTCATTCTTTGGTAAAATCCCAATGTCTGCATCAAGTATGATACTGAAATGTACCTTCAGCTGCTCAGTGGAATAATCCACATTGGTAATTTGGCAGAGGTTTTACACTGGATGCCCTTCCTGACACAACCCTCCATGGCGAGAGGGATTTGTGTCCCCACCTGGGATCAAACCAGGGACATTTTGCTTATAAGGCAAATGTGCAAACCACTACACTATCAGAAACACTGTATCAAGTATGATACTACAGGTTTAAAAAGATGAGGTTTTCTGTCAGAGTCTCCACTGACTGTGAATTACATTTCATGATAGTGTGCATCATCATAAATTCAATTTTAAGATTATCTACTTCAAGTAAATCCATATTGAATGTAGTCCTATGAAATTTCTGGATATGATTTTTAAATATTTTTGTGTTCATTTGTTTGTCTCTTTGTTTGCATACAACTTATTGTTAATGTACTAAAAGTTGTAAAAAAAAGTTTACCAATTTAGAAAAGAAGCGAATCACTTCAAATTTTCCAAACAAAATAAATACAATTTTGGTTTTGATTCAAAGAAAAACATAACATGAATATCGGATGTGTAGGATACAATACAGCAAAAGTCTCAAAAGTCTTACAATATCATAGAAAGGCATCTGTCTTCCATCCATCCACAGTT
Organism: Etroplus canarensis; assembly: GCA_015106775.1. Classification (NCBI taxonomy): domain Eukaryota; kingdom Metazoa; phylum Chordata; class Actinopteri; order Cichliformes; family Cichlidae; genus Etroplus; species Etroplus canarensis. The sequence goes on along the minus strand of VUQH01045820.1, from coordinate 26,341 downwards.
CACAAGAGTTACTAGTCCTCCTTCAGTATTGGTCAGATTTTGGCAAAACTTGAACATGGTGATCACCTAAAGGGTCTACACCTAAACTGTGCTCAAGATCAAGGTCATAGTTGTGGTTTTATGTTACCTTTTCCATTTTCACAAGAATTGCTACTCTGAGAAGTATTGGTCTGGACTGAAAGGTTCATAAAATGTGTAAAAAGTGTGCCTCTGCCATCTTCACAGAAATGCCGTCATTAGGTTTATTTATGGTGCAATAATGTGTTAAGGTAGGCTGGGACCAGACAAGAACTCCGCTGTAAAAAAGAAAAAGTGAAGAAAAAAACTTGATTTCTTAGCTGAAAAAGCCTTTTGGGTTTTCTCAGTTAAGATTTACACATTTATACAAGAATTCTGGCAACTTAAATTTTCTTCTTCACTTATGAGGTTAACAAGAACTTTCTAGCTCCAGTACCCTGTATTTCAACCTTCAAAAAACACAGAAATTCATTTTGACTAAATCAAAAAAATTCCAGCTTCAGTAAAATAAAACTTTTTCTTTATTAATCAAGGCTATTCTAACAGAAGTAGGGCTGGTGAGTAGAGCTGTGTTAACAGCAAGCATCTCTTCTGATAGGACTTTGTCAGTGAGACAGGGGTGCTCTGTCCTGAGGTAGGCTTAGGGGTGCTTGGATGGATGCCCTGATCAGGATTCAAACATCCAGTCTATTGTTCCGTTGTTCCAAAGATGGAATCATTGCCACTGTACTACATATATGCGCACTCTATATATGCATGTACACTCCAGACTAGACTCCCAAGAATCCCTTGGAACATGAGCTAGAACTTTACTTTACAGGCTTGCAGTAAAAAGGACTTTGAGTGTCCAGTTAGAATAGAAAAGCGCTATATAAGCACCAGTCCATTTAACACAAAGGTATTGTAATTAGGCAAACAAAAAGATTCACGTTATCATAATTCTTTTCTAAGCGTGCAAACCATAGTAAAGTTAACAACAAAACAAAAAGCTGAGAAAATTCAAAAGCTATGGAATGATGCTGCCTTGATATTTTGAGGCTTTTTTAAAATATTGTGTAGGCCCTTTGTCCTGGTATGACTGTTTACAAGCTTCCTTGACTTCCCAGTGAATTTTAATTCTCATTAGTTTGTGTAATGCAAGCATTATTTGATTAAATGAACATTATTTGATCTCTCAGGCTTTGCAGGGTTAAATAAACGGAAAGAAAAAAGCAATGAGTTTTTATTAATTTTGAAACAATAACCCATCATTTATCGTGCATCATATTCATAATGTGTAACGAGCTGGATAATTAAAAATGGCACATGTACAAAAAAAGTCATGGAATGATCACATGGTAACTCAAAACTGGAAAGAAAAAACAGGTCAAGTTTCATATTTTCTGTGGCTCAATTCCACTGTGTTTATGTTCCATAAAGTGGACTGCAGAGTCAGTGGGATCTTGGTGGTCAGAGCTTTTACTTAGTACCACTGATCTCAGGATTTAGAACTTCTTTTATGTGGTTTGTACGAATTTAAACAGAGCAGCGTGGGCACAGTGGGCTAAGGAGCCCTGCCTGCTGACATGAGCCAGATATTCTTAGAGTTTATGCAAATATTATAAGAATATGTTAAAATACGATGATGAACTGAAGTTTGGATGATGTAATGATGGATTGCAGAGGGTCTCCTTTATTATAGTAAGGTCCTCCCTGATTGCTTTCCAAACTACACTGACAACACATTCTCTACATTTCTGCCCTTTTTTAGTTGCACTCGTGCTTTAATATGGGGCAGTAGAACTGAGTTAAGAAGATTTCCTGCAACAAATAAGACTTGCTATCATGTGCACATGAATCCTATCTTCTACTCATATTTATAAAGAGAATAGAATACATGAAAAAGAACAGAATAAAGGAATCAGTGATGCTGACTTTGGTGTTTCTTTAACTTTCCTGTTAGTGCTGCATTGAGGCTGACGTTTGTGAGTCTGAGTAAAATGTCTTGACATCAAGATGGATTGCTGTGACATTTGAGAGACATTCATGTCAGTTTTACCGTATTTTTAACTGTGTTTCCTGGTTTTCAAAAAAAATGGTAAAATTAGTTTACATGATTGTAATCTAAAGCAAGTCTCACCGTAATATTATAATTCAGACATACAAATTCTAATCAAAGGGGGTTAATTAAACATAGTCTAGGGTAGGTATACTGACTAGTATTTGTTGACTTACTGACCCCATGTTCCAGTTTTGCACAGCTATCAAATTTCGTCACGTCTGAATGGAAAGAATGCAGCAAATTTGTTGTAAATATGGGTCGAGTTTATTGACGTTGGAGGCTGATGATGACATTGTTGAAGAGTTGAAGGTTGAGGCAGAGCCAAAGAGCATAAAATCTTAAACTGGGGACAGAGGAAAGGCCTGGCTGTTCTGGAGTGAGACAACTCCTTCCCCGAACTGTGTGTTCCTGTGGCAGCCCTGGGTGCCAAAATATCCTTGAGAATCTTGTGGCTCACTCAGGGGACACAGCAACCAATCTTCTGGCTGCACACTGTGTGAAGCTGATCAAAGAGTGTGTTTGCCAAGTGCTGCAGCATTCCTTTAGGTTTGTGCAACTGCACTGATCCTTGTGCCTTCTGACTGCAGCTGAAAAACCAGTCTGAGGACTGCATTCATCCAAGTAAAGGTCCAGTCATCTATAAGAGCCAGTGGGCCAGGACTCAGCCTGCCTGCAACTATTTGCTTTTCCAGCTGTTTCCTAGACTCACCCTGTGAGTAGGAGAGAGTGGTGTGTTTTTGTGTGTGTTATTTTGTAGGAAAGGCTTTAAAAAATCCAGGATGGATGATAATGAGGAAGAGAAGGCTTTGAAGAGAGTGCATGCCCTCCTCTTTCTTCTTCTCCTGTTACGCTGGAGTGTGTTTGCACCATACAAACACCCCGAGAAAATCCAGACACCTCATATGATATTCACTCTCTCTCTGTCTCTTTCTCCTTCTCATGCACACACACAAACCCAGAGGAAGATGAAGTTGCCGTTTGCGCATGCCCCCAACATAAACACGCCCATGTGCCTGGCTGCCCCTCGTATAGACTGATCCGCCTCTCAGACACAAAGCCATGAGGGATGGCCTAGATTCCAGCACATGCACACACAGGCAGGTTGTAAGGAAACATATCACATACACATGTGATTTTCACATATGTAGGCTGTGAATGTACACACAAGGTACAGTTTGCTGTACAGTTTCCCTATTATATCTGGCAAACTAAAACCTGATTTGTACATGGTTGTAAAATTCTTGTGTTTGATGAAGGTTTTGAAGTCAGAGGGAAAGAAAAACATTACTGTAATCTGCCAAGTGGGAGAACCCATGCTGCTTTAAATTGGATTAATGCTTTTATTGGAGTTACATTTTTTTCTTGAAGATGGAAACCACATATTTAAAAATGGTATCATATTTTCTATTAAACATCTACGTTGGAAAGTCATATTTAGTCACTTAGTGGACAGTGTTGCAAGATTAAATAACGATTGCAGCAGCTGGATTAGCCTCAAATCAGTTAACAGAAAGAACTGGAAGGAAAAAAGGAAAGGTTATTTCAGCCAGTCATTGTATAAATGTAAGTATAGTAGAAAATAGCATAAATACTGTTAGACAAAGTTAGTGTATTTCTTTAATTTTTTTTTTCACAAGTAGTCAAATAACGGGCCACAGAATTCTTTGTTTTTATATATATTCTTTCTAATATGGGTGTGCACATTTAACTAACAATGCTCTCTTATGTTTATTTATCTGTTAATGATACTTACATTTTGTATCTAAGAAGCCTTCTTATAGAAAAAGGGAAGTGAAAGAATCCAACACTGGACTGGAAGCAGAGGAACATGACACTTGATTGGCTATTGGAAATCTGATTTATGATCCTAAGCTTCACTTGTGAAAAACATGATTTGCTAATTTGTTATTTTAGGTTATGTTAGATTGTCTTTGGTTTATTTGTTGTTATTTGCAACCCCCCCGTGTATGATAGGTTGTGGTTTTGTTTAGTTGATCGCATTTTGGTTTGGGTCCTGTTCAGTAGCTACTTTTCTAGATTTCTTTTTATGGACATGGTCATATCTGTTACAAATTTTCAGTTTATACACACACACACACACACACACACACAAAATGGAAGCGCTCAACAAATCAAAATTTAACATGATACAAGAAGCAGCTCAAATCTGTAATGAATGCAGGCTTTGTGGTATGAGATCACAAAAACCCTCCACATCTGTCCCTGTGGCAGTGCAGCTGAAACAGATGTGGGAGGAAGTGTTCAGCTGCATGTCCAGCAAGTGATGCAGAAGATCCATCAGTTATCCATAGCCATTCACCACACAGTCATGTGAATTACCTCTAGATCAGCTGACACATGAATCAAACAGCAACACCAATGAAGAATTCCCTCAGTGAGTAATATGGAGCTAGAAGTTCAATATTTAGGCTCCAGAAAACATTGCTTTACAATAAAGCATCATTATTACTAGTATTTTTTGTATTATTAGTGATAACACTGTCACTGTCTGTGTTTTAGTTTGTTTTTTGGAGCTTATCTTCCTCTTTTCCTGTTCCCTATCTGATGTCTCCTTTGTTAGTGTTCTCCGTCTCTGTCTGCGTAATGTCTTGTCTTATTTTGAAGTCCGGCTGTTTTAGTGTACTACATCTTATTTACTTCCTGCCCTGATTGTGCTCAGCTGCGTTCCCTTCCCACCTGTTGCCTGTTAGTCATTTGGTTCTTGTCTATTTAAGTCCTGTCTTCTCGTTTGTCCTTTGTCGTGTTATCCTGGTTCGTCCTCTGGTTGTCTCCCTCTTGCCTACCTGTTTACCTGAAATCCCTCTGGACTTTGTATGTTGTGTTTTTGGCTAAGTAAAGCCTGTTTTGAGATTAATCTACCTGTCCTCAGTTCCTGCATTGTGGTCCACACCCTCACACCATGGCTGACCATGACAAACACAGTCTGTAGCATCTATAACAAGGAGAAAAGAAACATGTTAGCATTTGCTTCAAATAGGGCTGTCAAACATATGACCCTCAGACCAGAATCAGCCCTCCAAAGGGTCCAATAAGGCCCAGTGGATTGCTTTGGAAAATGTGGAAATTTTAATGGAGGTAGGGTGACCAGATGCCCCTCTTTATGTGGGACTGCAGAACATTTTTATCCTTTGTCTCCTGTCCCACATCTTTAGACAATGTTCCACATTTTAATTGGATGCTCTGCAGTTTTATAAGGACAACACAAAATCACAAGCTACACAGATTTTTATGGAGTATGATGAAAAATTACAGCAAAAAAGAGGGACATCTGGTCAGCTTAAAAGGAGGGCATACATTTTAGACTATTTTGAACCATATGACTGACATAAGCTCAAACCCATGGCATGTCATACCCCAAAGTAAGAAAGAATGTTAGCTGGTTTTGACAATAAAATTTTCTGGGTTTATAAAATATTTTTTATATGAAAACATATGACTTTTTTTCAATTCACAGAATTTCTGTTTTTAAAGTTGTGGAATAAAGTGCATTTATTTCTTAGAGTGCAAGTTTCTTTGACTTACTGCAGCAACATTTCTTTATAATGTGGAAATTACAATTCTACTTCTTCTTCTTAAAACATTTCAAGTACTGAATGTGTAGTGGAGTGTTTTTGCATTGAAAGCAAGTGGAAAAAATTGGACTGTATGTGGCCCATATTGTAAAATGACTTTGACACCCCTGGCTTAAAAGAGATGTCAAACAGAGGAAAATAACTGTAACAAATGCTTGTTTAGGTGGGAAGTGCTAACAGGCAGCTATACTGACCTGGTCAGCCTCAACCTCAGCTGATTTTAAAGTCAGAAAGTTTCGCGAAAAGAGATAACCAGCTGTGTGCGGCTGTACATCAATGGTGTCAAAACACTGAAAATGACACTTGTGAAAAATGTTTCTCCAAACTGCAACATGTGTCTGTAGTGGACAGAATGCGGTAGTGGTTTAGCTTCATGTGCAAATCACACTGTGAACCACAGACATATAGCTTTACATAGCTTCTGTGGAGAGATGCCACACTGCAGTTGCTCTATAAGAACTGTGAATATGTGCCTCCTAATGCACTTAAGTCTATGCAGGCAGGAGGTTTTCATCAATTAAAAACCTGTTTTTACACAACATTTAAAGCAAATCTAAAACACGTAAAGTTCAAGCTGCCAATAAACTGCTTTGCTTTGCATTAGTAGAATGGACCTAATGTCGCCTGCCTCAGTTGTATCACCGGTTTCAGTCCTGTACATACAGCAACTTATGGATCATGGAACTGGCATGTTGCCTACTTGGATCTCTTCTTCTTATGTAAAGGTCATAGGTTGGAAGGCCCAAAGTCCAGCTGATGTGACAGTCATAAAACA
>VUQH01045820.1:9645-19894 GCA_015106775.1 Etroplus canarensis | reverse complement strand
CAACAACATTAACAAACATAAACCAAGCCCTATAGAGCTGCGCACAGGACCATCCAGGGAAATGACAAGGGATGGCTAAAAGAGGGGAACCACTAGTAATCACAGAGTGGGCAATGTGGTAATTGATGTGCTACAATAACCTCCCAGGGGTGACACAGAATAGCACCACAGGGCCCTATCATTCCCTCTGAATTCTTTCACTAAGTAAACAAATTAGTTTTGGCATGTGTCCATGTATGCTGTACACTATGGATGCATAAGTGGATTTTTTTTGTACTAAGATCTTCTGCTCTTGGCATGCATATACTATCATTTACCACCAGTTTCCAAGACAGAGAAAACAGAAAGAGAAGAAGAAGCTGGAACTTTAATATATTATGTGTAGGTAAAACATTTATGATTCATGATGAGAAATGTGGAGTTAAATTGTACATATAAGTTCAGCATGCAACAATACTAAAACAGTTTTTCATTTCACTGAAATTTATCAAAAAAAGATTCAAGAGATAAAAAGTTTATTTACCATTTGCGCACACCAGGCAAACTGGGCACATAGGACTGCATGTGCTGAGAGCCCAGAGTCCTTAGATTAACTATGACACCATAATCAAAACTCATAAAACAAACACAACTAGAACACAAAACCACAAACAACAAAAGAGAGTGCATGAGAAGAGCCTAGAAATAAGAATACAAACATAACCTTATCCTCCCAAAAGCACAGACCATGACAACAAGACGATAGATAAAATCAGAATCAAAATACTTTATTAAAACCAGGGGGAAAATTGCATTTTATTACAGATGCTCAGTTATATATTAATAAATTTAAATCTGAAAGGCAGAAAAATGTATTAAAAATGCAGTTGATTAAAAAAGGACAATAGTCAAATAAATAATTACACTAAAAACAGGATAAATAGAAAAGAAAAAGGCAGAGACATGACCCTATATACATCAAATTTATATTAAAAAACACCTTATACACATATGATACAAATGATACACCTATACATCTATACACAGGTAGACCTATAGCAGGGATCAGCATCTTTTTATATCAAAAGAGCTATTTTTGAGCAGTTTTTGCCCCCCCCAGTCAAGAGTCTGGATCCGCTTGGTCACACCCCACTATAGCCAAGCGTGTCCAAACTTTTGACTGGTAGTATATATGGAGCCACAAAGCATTTTTTTTTTTACCTTGAAATGAAGGTGGCACAGCCAATACAGTATAAATTAGCATATCAGCATTATTCATTTGTTATAAATTAAAATCTTTTAACCCAAGTAACTATTTGGGCTGTAGTTGTGTTTTTGTTACAATAATACCATGTTTTTGTCATATTAATGACTAAACTAAACAATTACATTTTTAAAAAAATAGTTTTTGATTACAAAAAAGAGAACAATTGTAAGGCAGAAGAAAAATTATCCTGGCCTACTTCTAATATTTAGGCCTGCTTTGAAACTGAGAAGCTGTAAAGCTATGCACGCCACCCTGCAAATTAAATAAAATTTAAATTACTTATTTACTTACTTAAAATGGTAAAAGTCAAACATTTCTATGTTTACATCCATGCTAGCCGCTGCTACTAGGGTTCAGGGAAATTGAGGATAAGGCACCGGTTGATAGATGCAGGCTATGATGCACATATTAAAACATTTTCTTTTCAATTAAAAGTATAGGCTACACTTTTGTACAAATGGAGTATATTCTGTTCAATTCAGTTTTATCAACATCACAACAAAAGTCACCTCAAGGTGCTTCACACTGTAAACACCCTACAGTATTAGAGAAAAAACAACAATCACAGATCCCCTATGAGCAAACACTTAGTGACTATGGGAAGGAAGAACTCCCTTTTAACAGGAAGAGATCTCCAGTAGAACCAGACTCAGCCATCTGCCTCGACCAATTGGGAGTGAGGGAAAAGGATATAAAGCATCTCTTAGGGGATTTGTTAATCTTCTTCTTCTTCTTCTGGCTGCTCCTGTTAGGGGTCGCCACAGCGGATCATCTGCCTCCATCTCACCCTATCCCTTGCATCCTCTTCTCTCACACCAGCCCTCTGCATGTCCTCCTTCACTACATCCACGAATCGTCTCTGTGGTCTCCCTCTTCTCCTCCTGCCTGGCAGCTCCATCTTTAACATCCTTTGTCCAATATATCCACTATCCCTCCTCTGAACATGTCCAAACCATCTCAGCCTTGCCTCTGTGACTTTGTCTCCAAACTTCTCAACCTGAGCTGTCCCTCTGATGTTCTCACATCTAATCCTGTCTATCCTGGTCACTCCCAGGGAAAATCTCAACATCTTCAATTCTGCCTCCTCCAGCTCTGCCTCTGCTCTGTCTTTTTGTCAGTGCCACCATCTCCAAACCATACATCATAGCAGGTCTCACTACCGTCTTTGATTATTTTCACGTAAGTCAATTTTATTGTCAAAGTCACAGAGAGCCACTCAAGAGTCATATGTGGCCACAGGTCTGACACCCCTGACCTACACAAATACACCCTGAACACACAGTATTTTTTAGTGTAGTTCTCTCCCCAGCCTTTATAAATGCATCCAGGTAAAGGTCTTTAACTTTAAAAGCTGCAGTAACTTTTCCATCACTGTAAAAACTTCATCCTGTATTCCAGTACCTTTTCTTAAGATAATTGTTTACTATCTAACAGACTGTCCTCTACGTCACGACACACCCCTATATGGTAGGGAGACAGCTGGAAACTCAGCAAGAGACTGAAAAGCTCCTCGGCCAATAGGAGCAGACACTATTCCAGAGTGGAGAGCTGTGATTGGACAATGGAGGGGGGGGATTATATATATGTATAGATATGCCTAACTGCTAAAACCGTGGGGGCGGGACTATGGAGAAGCGCTGTCTATCTGTGTTGATACAGATCTAAAAAAACTGGACTAACGGAGTGTCTGCTTACGTTGCTCTTCGCATGGACTAATGTGAGTTATTTTACACTTTCCCGCACCTTTAGGCGCGCCCTGTGCGCTTGTACGTGTTGTAACACAGTCGCGGCGTTGTACTTAACGCTCTATCTCGTTTCGTTTTGCTGAAAAAGTGCTTTCGGGCCGAGCGGCTCCCATACACGCATACACACACACACACGCACACGAAGTGTGCTGCCGTTGCCGTAGCGTTAGCTGTTGTTATTGCTCTCTAGCGGTGCGCATTATTTTGACATGCAGCTGACAGAAACAATGCACCCGGTCAGCCTCGGCGTAATGCCACCGTGGAGAGGCCATTTCACAGCCGCCCCGCTACTGTAACACATTAACATCCACTACAGTAAGAGTGCGGGAATTAAAGGACGGTGTGTGCGAACGCTAGCCCGAGTCTGAGCCGCTTTCCTGCTCGTTAGCGAGGGCACAAAAAAGTAGTCCTTTAAATATGTGTCAGCTGAATATGGCTGCACGTGTGAAAGCCCTGCGCCCTTACGCCGTTTGCGCTACCCTCTTGCCTAGTTTGTTGTAACCGAGCAGGCAGCGCTTGAAGTTGCAAAGTTTGGTTTGAATGAAGTGTTGCATCATGTGTAACTTGTGTGTCTCTCTTCCACCTCTCTGCACAACCCTTGAAACGATTCGGGAAAGCTCCAAAAGCCATTTTTCCGGGGGTGTTTACCTCCGCTTTGAGCACGTCAGCGAGTTAAAAATCACCAGATTTGTTGAGTGACGTTTGGCGCCACGGCGTTTCTATGCGAGAAATAACGGCACGTCACCGGTAACGTTACCCAGCTCCCAGCCCCCCCCCCAAATCCCCTGACTGACCGTTAGATAGCCCTGCCTCATTCACACCCCCCTCCCCTGTTTTTCTGTCTCTGTTTACAGTTTTTTGGTTTGATACAGAGGGGAAAGTTTTCAGCGCGGAGGAGAATTAATTGTTTAAAAGGCGCCTGGTCAGCTCCGCCGCTTTGCGTCCTGGCACCCCTCCCGCTCCTGCACGGAAGTGAAGGTTGATATGCCACATCAGGTAAGAGGTCTGCGACACATCAAAGCCTTTGTGCAGTTCTTTATTCCCCCCTGTTTGTTTCATCGCAGAGAGCACATGGCATTGCAGGATTCATTTAGCTTTTCGGCACAACTTCTCCGGCTGTGTTTTGTGTGTTGTGTTATTGTAATAGGCGGGTGCTTCCCTCCACATTCCACATGTGTATGTCTGCAGCAGCAGCACGCACAGTGCGCAAATCCCTGTCCCTTACTACGCTGCATCAAATGGACATGCGTTGGCCCTGCGTTCAAAGCCACATGCAGATGGATGGTTTGATGTGGTTTTAGGTGTGTGTGTGAAGGTGTTGCACGCCTTCCTTGTGCAGAGGAGACTGCAGGGAAGACAAAGCCACAGAATAGCATCAAGCCCAGTGGAGTAAAATAGACGGTGACTTGTTGTGGAAGTGTGCCTGAGATTTAAATGATATATGTTAAAAAGCATCTTCCACTGCCATATAATAGCAACTACAAAGTCAGTGTGTGACTTCAGTGATTAGAAGGCATTATTTTCAGTTTTATTTTTCACTTTAACTTTATTTGACTCTTGGAACTTGTGGATCTTTAATCGTGTTTCTGATCATTGCCACCTCAGTGTTTCGCTTTAAGGCTTCACAACAAACCATTAGTCTTGCTTTCAATAAGTGATCCTTGTTTTGCTCTCAGTGGAAGACTGAGATTATCTTGAAGTATGGAGATGATGGTTTTCTGGGAATGTTTCCACTCTAGCTGACAGTGGCTCCCTTCACCAATTAAGAATGAAAAAGCACTTTGATCATTCATGCAGTTATTTTTATATAGCGGGTTCTCCTTTGTTTGTAGTAATAAAGTCTCTGTACATTCTTGTACTTCAGGAAGTCAATGCTTACATAAAGAATATTTTGCCACACTGTTTTTACATTTGCTTGTTTTTGTCTTGTTCTTTTGATCATACCTGGTTGCTGCTCTGAGTTAAAAACACCATGATAACCCTTGCAATAAAGTGATTCCCAGGCTACTTACTACCAGTAGTGGTGCACCCGCTTATAATGACGGCAAAGATTCATGCATCCATCCAATTCCCTAACCGCTTATCCAACTTAGGCTCACAGGGTGGTTTGAGCCAATCCCAGCTCACTTAGGGCGAAAGACTGGGTCCACCCGTCATAGGGTTCAGTAAAGATACATTGTGCACTTCACTTTCTCACACTTGTATGAATATGGGAAAAAGTTAAGAGGAATTTGCATATAGCTATGGAATCAATTCTCTCATTTTGCAGTGTTGATTCCAGCATTTAAAGGGTCCTACCTCCCACCTATTACCTCCGTGGGATACAAAGAGCCTTTTTCTGTAATGAGGTGCTTAGTGGGACACATTGTGCTTAAAAGGTTTTTACTCTGCTGAGTTACAGGCAGGTTGTAAAATGATAACACATGCATGAGGTCTTCAAGGTGCAGTGGGCTGTTTTGAAATGTAGGCGAATTCCCAGCAATATGGAATGCACGTGTACATATGTGCGCGCACGCACACACACACACACACACACACACACACACACACACACACACACACACAGTATGGGCAAAAATATTGGGCCACTTACATATTAGACCTACAGGAGCGTTTATGGCATGTCATTCTAAACCCAAAGGCATTAATATGGAGTTGGTCCCCTCTTTTGCTGCTTTAACAGCTTCCACTCTTCTGTGAAGGCTTTCTACAAGTTTTGGAGTGTGTCTGTGGGAATTTTTGCCCATGAATCGAGAAGAGCAATTGTGAGGTCAGACATCAGAGCTGGATAAGAGGGCCTGGGTTGCAATCTCTAGATCATCCCAGAAGTGTTCATTGGGGTTGAGGTCAGGTCTCTGTGCAGGCTAGTGAAGCAAACGGATCAAACAATGCCTTTATGGACCTTGCTTTGTGCACTGGGGCACAGTCATGATGGAAAAGAAAAAATACTGTCATAACTTTTGCCAAACTCAGATTTGCCCATCAGACTGCCATATAGAGACGTGTGATTCATCACTCCACGAGACACGTTTCTGCTGTTTCAAGAGTCCAGTGCGGCATGCTGTGTAGCGCTCTGTCTGATGCTTGGTATTGTTTGGTGATATAATGCTTACATGGAGTTGCTTGACCATGAAAACCATGCCACAAAGCTCAGTTTTTGTAACTGATGTTAATGCCAGAGGAGGTTTGGAACTTGGCATTTATTGAGTCAGCAGAGTGTTGGCAACTTTGATGCACTTTGCACCTCAGCACTTTGTGATCCTGTTCTGTAACTTTTTGTGGTCTGCTATTTTGTAGCTGAGTTGCTAGGGTTACTAAATTCTTCTGCTTTGCAAAAATATCACTTACAGTAGACGACGGACTATTTAGGAGAGAACTTTCACTAACTGGCTTGTTGCAATGGTGGCATCCTATTATTGTACCACACTTCAGTGAGCTATTTAGAATGAGCTATTCTTTGACAAATTTTTGTAAAGGCAGACTGCATGGCTAGGTGCTGTCTTTTTATACATCTCTGGCAACGGGACTGAGTAAAATACCTGAATTCAGTAATTAAGAGGTGTGGCCCAGTACTTTTGTACATATAATGTGTGTGTAAGTACAAACAAGGCAACACACGCTTGTTGCTGCATGTTAAATTTTTCTGGTAACTTTATGGCAGTTATGGAGCTTAAAGTCAGATCTTTTTTACTTTTGAAGTGATTAATGTGAGATAGTATCATAACAACGCAGGTACAAAGATTGTTAATCTGTTTAGCCTTTATCATATTTCATGTTGAAAGTGATCTTGGGAGAAGACACTGGAGAAAAGCTGTGTTGTCATACGCAAGCAGAGTCCTTGCCCTCATATGAATTGAAAGTCAACCACCCTCTTTAGCAAAGATATAAAAGTATACAGCAGCATTATAGTTACAACCATATAACCAAAATAAATCAGAATCTTCTGGTTTAAATGACTCCTGTTGATATCAGATATAAAAATATAGAAACTATAAACAGAATCAGAATCCTTTATTAATCCCAGGGTTGAAATTGCTTATTGCAGTGAAGTGTGCTTATAAATGGTACTTTCATGGAGGTCAGAGATAACCTAGTTGTCTCAAATGCTCACCAACACTTGGTGATTGTTTAAGGGCATTTGCTTGGGGGTTTGTTGTGAATATGATTTTTTTTTACATATTTTGATGCTGGTTCTTTAGTTCAGAAAAAGTTTTTTATGCCCTGAGTTCTTTAATTTCTTTAATTTAGGTATTTGCTGTTGCTGAGCTCAATACAGTACTTCTATTTACCTAAATATTATGTTACTCACAGAAACAAAAGCTTTAGTTCAAATACTGATCAAGGTAGTCGAATGCAAATAATAAGACTGTGTACTTGATTTAATTATAAAAATTAAATGTGCAATTAACTGGAGAAAGTGACTTTTAAAGTCCCCTCACTTTGTACAGTAGTGATACAGAGTGGAGATTCTTCCCTCTTATTGGCCATAAAAGCAGCAGCTTGCAGATGAAACTTTAAGCAGATTACAGACAAGTTTGCTTTTATTGTACAAAGGCTACCACTGAATTAACATTAATTAGCAACAGCTGGTATGCCCTGTTGATTGCCATCTCAGTTGGTGAACACTAAAAATAAGACACCGCTATCCATGCCATGTTTGGTACGCTGGTCTTTTTTTATACCGAAGGAGATGTTTTTTTTTTAGTTTCCTAGATTAGTGAATGTGACTTTTTTGAACAGTGTGACAACTTGAGCCTTGTTTACACACTTGCATACGCAGCAAAATGCTTGCAGCACTGCAAAGCTGGCTGCCATACAAGAGAGGAGCACTGCAACATTAACAGAATGAAGTGGACAAAACACAGTGGATCAGAATTTCATCTCCTTCATTTCAGCCGGTACCAAACCAAAAAAGTGCAAGCCATAGTCACCAGGTTTGAAACGAGTGTGTTGCAGACCTTCTGGGGTCCCGTCTGCTCATCTTTGGGTTAAGGCTCATTGGAAAGCATTTACTAAACATACTGCAATGGAACAAGTTGTTGTCAACTCGAGTAGGCTAATGTTGTTTTTGCTTTACCTGTCTCCTCTGCTCAGCTCTCCTCCACACACCCACAGAAACTGAGAGCAGAGGAGAGAAAGGAGACCATTAAGTAAAAGTAAACTAAATTACTCCAGTATGCACAGGAGGATCTCTGAGCTCATGGGAAACAAGTGCACATAAATTACGTAAAGAATAAAAATTAAATATTTTGTTTTTTCAATAAATTCATATAATTATATTTATTTTTTATTTTTAGGTTACTGTTGTGGGTTGGCTATGTTGGAGATGTAAGGAAGGCATAGTTACTGTGTGGACATAAATTTGAAGTAAAGCGACAGTGGCAGTAATCTTACTCTTACATTATTTGTCCAGATTTTGTTCTAAGTGCTAATTACTTCAGAATTTCATCTCTGACCTTCTCTGTTTTCATGTTGATCAAACAACAAACATATTCCCCATCTTTTTCTTGCCTTTTACACTGTGGTGGTTATACTACTCACGATCTCTGTTTTTTTTTTTTTAAAAGCAAGTACATCACTCCCTGTGTGGCCAAGCCCCCCCCCCGGGAACAAAAAAAAAGTAAGGTCTAACAGACTCCAGGTGTTTGGACTGGCAAAATTTAAAAGCTTTCATAGCTGTCAGAGGTTGGATAGCTATTGTTAAGGTTAAATCAGAAATAAGGTTGAAGAAAACAGATATGTGTCTACTTTGTGGCATAACATGAAATAGATCACTTCTTTTTTTATTATTCCGTTATTCACATAGCCACATCTCCTGTCCTCCTCCCTTCTTAATGTGAACATGCTCAACAGGGGCTAATGGATTCCTTATGAGAGGTAATTGTGTAGCTACAACATAAATGCTAGAGAGGCTCTGGTGTTGTGGCTAGTGTGATTAGGTCTTGTTTGAAGCCCCTGAGGGGTTTGGCGAGATAAACGTCAATAGTGGCTGACCGAACAGTTTAAGGTCACAGGCTACCATGCAAGTAGTACTCATAGAACTGCACGTTCTCTGGGTTCCACATCTGAATGGCTCATGGTGGTAGATCACAGGGTTTGTGCACTGTGTTGTGGTCGAGTGTAACTTAGCATAACGCTGCCAGGGTTAGAGGTTCAATTCCCACTAGACAAAAATTCTTTTGCCATTGCAAATTAAAAGCCATTTGGAATATAGAGCCCCCCATCCTGATACAAGCAGTACCTCTGTGCTCTTGTTGGAAATTCATTTTGTGTCATTATAAAGTTTGTCATGAGCAAGAGGGAATGGGTTGAATATTGGGTGAGCCTGTGTAGTCAGAGGTCATTGTAACTGAGCGTTTTTTTTCATTAACCGAAAAATCTGATGGCTCATGAGCATACTGGAAGATTAGAATGCTGGTGATGGAGCTACTGTAAAATTAAATAATTAAAACACAATACTGTTAAGAACAGTGCTAGCAGCATCAGAGATCTGTCTCTCTTGTGACATAAAGTTAAACACAGATTGTAGGATCCTACATCATGGTCTTGCAGTATATCTGTGACCAGTGAAAAGTGTAGCTAATTCCTGTTACAGAAAGAAAGCGTGAACCGTGTCTGTGAGTCACTTCACTTCATGCCCTTTCTGCACCAGGCCTCAGCTACGCATTTCACTGATCATGCAAACACCGCAAGACCTTGATGGAGTGTGTCTGTGACCACTGAAAGGTGTACCAGGAGTTACTTCACTTTTTATTGGTCACAGACACACTCCATCAAGGTCTTGCAGTGTGACTAGTGAAAGGGGGAGCTGAGGCCTAGTGCAGAAAGCGAGTATGAAATGAAGTGAGTGCTTGCACCATCAGAGACTTCATAATGTTTTGGTGAATTCTGATCCGTTACTCGGAAGAAATGTTCCCCATGCTATAAAACTATTCCTGAAATGACACCGGTAATTTCAGTGTCCAGTGCGGCAGCAGAGGGTTCAATAAAATTGGATACAAAAAGTTGTCTGTCCAGGAGAAAGACAAAAATATCCTGCAGCAACCTCCAGTGATATTTTGCTTAACCCTCTGAGGTTGAAGTCATCATCTGTGAAAACTGTAACCATACGCTGTCAGAATGTACAATTTTTGTTCTAGTTAAAAATATTCTTCCTAGTCTTGGCAAGCAGGTGGCAAAGAAAATAATTATTGTGACACACATCTTAAATTTTTTACCTCTTACTTGACTCCAAAACATAGGGCTAGGGTTCAGGGCG
>VUQH01045817.1:0-10433 GCA_015106775.1 Etroplus canarensis | reverse complement strand
GTTGGGGTGTGTGTGTGTGTGTGTGTGTGTGTGTGTGTGTGTGTGTGTGTGTGTGTGTGTGTGTGTGTGTGTCTAGGTGTGTGTAAGTGTAGCTCTGCACTGCTCTGCTTTGTCTTGATATCAGCAATAACCTCCCATTAGTCATTTCTATTGCTGGGCTCCAGTGTGGGAGCAGTGACACCAGGAGAGGGAGAGGGAGAGGGAAAGAAAAGGTGAGAGCGATACAGTAGACAAGGGCAAGAGGGGGGTGGCAAAAGATAGGGTGGTGGAAAGGAACAGGAGCAGCAAAAAGAGATAGATGAGAGCGATATCACTGAGAGCAAGGCATTTGAAAGACATGGGGGAGAAGAGAAAGATAAGGGGAGAGAGGGTGACACAGCAGAAAGAGGGGCTGAAGAATAGAGATGAAAGGTGGGGAGAAAGAAGAGAAACAGGAAAGATACTGTAGACTGATAGACATGCTGACGAAAGGGCAGAATGAAAGATGCAGGATGAAATGGTAGCGATGGAACAGAAAGAGTGATGAAGGAGCAGCAGAGTGGTAGAGGAAGAGAGAGGAGTGGCATAGAGAGCGGCTGAAAAGAGTGACGTGATGTAGAAGGAAAGAAAAACGAGGTACAAAGAGAGGGCTCGCCGTGTCACATTGTCAAATGATTAAAAAGCACTGTTACTTTACTCCATCCTTTTTCTAACCTCCTCCTTTTCATCTTTCTCTTTATTATCTCTTTATCTTTCTACCTAACCTATTACTATTTCCTCGACATAAGCAAAGAAATAGTGTCTCAAATATATTATATGCCAGAATTTTGGGGCTTTTTGTTGTACTTTGAACTAGGAAGCCTTATGTTGGGGGTCATTATTAATGGATCATAACATGAGAATGGTTGACCCAGCTATTAATTTGATCTGAGCCTGAGATCTCAATCGTCTTCCTGTTTGACAGCTTTCCTACTGACAAAGCCATCACCCACCGCCACACCACAGGACTGTTTAGCCAATGAGCTGTTATTGATTGATTTAAAACAGACTGAATATGGAAATGAAAAAAAATGTGGCAATTTTGTTATTTCTCTTAACAGCCACGAGGAAACCCATCTAGGGTTTGGTTTAGTATTTGGCTTTTGCTTTTTTATAGACCCTTTCTCTGTTTTGAAAATTCAAATGGAAAATATCCAGAGAAAACTGTAATGCCAAAATATAATCTAGTTTCTGAAAATTTGCATATTCAGTGTGTGGCAAAAACAAATCTTAACCTCTCCTTAAATGGGTCACCAGTGACTTACAGGGTGTTAAATGTCTGAGGCCTTAATTATCACTGGTGATGACTCCAACCCTAGTTCTGAACCCTAATCCTTATAAAAGTAAACAGCTTTTCACACATACCAGCTAAAATGATTTTTTTTTTTTTTTTTTTTTTCATTGATTGATTGATCTTCTGTCTCCTGATACTTACGGGAACATAAATGAGCTAATATAAAATTACATAACGTAATAGTTTAAGGTTAAACAAGCTTGAAACTGGTGAATTTACTACTAAACATTTCTTCACTTTGCATTAAAATATAGTGGTTAACAAATTCATTAGACCCCTGTCAGAAAAAGAGAAAGACCATATAGCATCATAAAGAGCTTTAATGCAGACTCTTTCCCTTTCAGTGAGTTCTCTAAGTTTTACCATTTTAAACTGATTTCACCATTTTATACCTAGATTAGTGTTGGCTCATTGGGCTTCTATGAGAAGTCAGAAATTAATCAAGCATAAGATTCAACCATTAACACTAATTTTGCTGTTCAGGAGTGCAAGTAAATAACTATAATTTGACATCTTCATTTAACAAGAAATAATAATGCCCCTTATTATTTTTTCTGCTTTTTATAAAAGAGTAAATTCGGAAACTCATGGATAACAATAATAATTACATTTTAGCATTAAAAATATAATTTTGGTTAAAGAGCTTCTACATACTGGTGTATTAAGAAACATAAAAAATGATTTTGGTAATTATCAATGCTGTGAATTGAGGGCATTGGTGGCGGTCTAATAAATTTGTTGGGCACTGTATATGTTTTATTTTTTATCTTTATTTCATTGTCAGCTCTAACTAGCTAGAAATAATGATAAGCATATTTGGCAACACTTCAGATACACTATACAAGAGTACTGGGCCTTATATGGCATCCCATTCTGAATCTACAGACAACAGTATGGTGTTGCTCCCCATTTTGCAGCTGTAACAACTTCCACTCTTCTGGGAAGGCTTTCTACAAGATTTTGGAGCGTGTTTTTGCCCATTTATCCAGAAGAACATTTGTGAAGTCAAACAGATTAGCTCACAGTCTCGATTCTAGTTCATCCCAAAGGTGTTCAGCGGGGTTGAGGTCAGGTCTCTCCGCGGACCTGTCAATTTTTCCATACTAAACATATGCAACCATGCCTTTATGGACTTTGCTATGCGCACCAAAACATGATCATGCTGGAACAGAAAAGGACCTTCCACAAAGTTGGAAGCATTAAGCTTAAGCATTAATGATTTCTGTTTACTGAAACTGAGGGGGGAAGTGCAAACCCCATTAAAAACAACCCCATAGCGTTATCCCTCATGCAAAAAGTAGTCAAGCAAGTAATGTTCTCCTGGTATTCACCAAACCCAGACTCATCCATCAGACTTCCTGATGGAAAAGTATGATCTGTCCCTTCACAGAACACAATTCCCTGCTTGGGAGTACTTTAGCTCACTCCATCTGATGCTTGGCATTGTGCTTGGTGACGTAAGGCTTTAATGTAGCTGCTTGGCCATGGAAACCCATGTCATGAAGCTCCCAGTGCACATTTTTCGTGCAGATGTTAATGCCAGAGGGGTTTGGAACTCTGCAGTAAATGACTTTTACTGCAGAGTAAAAAGTCAATTCAATGCTGTAACTTTACATGGTCTGTTATTTTGTAGTTGACTAGATGTGGTTTTTAAATTCTTCCACTTTGCAGTAATACCACTTACAGCTGATTGTGGAATATCCAGTGGGCAACGGTGACTAGCTGGAAACCAGAGGGCTGCAGATGTGGCACAGGTTTACTTCTGGCTTGTGGAGGCTGGAGTCACCCCACCCTGCCCCAAAGTACTACCAAGGTGCCCCTGAGCAAGGCACAAAACCTCATCTGTGTTTGTGTGTATGCACCTGTATCACTCAACTGCATGTAAAGTGTGTGTATACCTACACAAATGGAGTGCGTTGGGGATTAATAAAGTATATCTATATAATATATATAATATAATGTGTAATGTTATTATCATAACATAACAATAAAAACACTAAAATAATAATAACAATAATAACACAGTGGAAATTTTGTTTCAAACGCCAGTACAGACATTATTATCTAACCTGTTCTGTGCTCTTATTGAGTTATTCATTCATCAAAGATTAACACAGAACAAGCTCCACGTGTGTAAAATCTACCTTTAAATAAAATATGCATTTTCCCAGCTAAAAAGAACAAGGCTCCATGTGGTATGCACAACAACTACAGTATCTGCCATATGTGTGAATGAAATGAATTCTTATATAGAGACACCTATGATTCACAGTGGAGGTAATGCTTAATGGAGCTCAGGTGAACCAAAAGGTTTTATTTGGCACATTCTCAAGAGGCCTGGCCAAGAAAGAAAGAGAAAAGGACAGCATGAGGGGCAGGGGACAAGAGCTGTGAACGCTGTGTCACCCCTAATAAGAACTGTGGCAGAGGTAAAGATAAAATAGTTTGACCTGAAAGAGATGGCAAAAAAGAAAAAGAAAAGATAAAATGGTTCCCCGGACACCAAAGAGGCACAGGTTGAGGACACAGTAGCACTTTAGATATCTACAGATGAATACATACTGCACTCACAATTGAGCGATTCCACAGACTACAACTACATCGTCCAGACCAGACCATTTGCCTTTACTGTTTGCACACTAACAAAAAGAATCACCAGTATGAAATAGGGTTGCTAAAATATTACATTTAATGAGCACGGTCTACAAACTGAGCTAGGGATCTGTGACACTTACAAAGCCACATGCACAATTCTTCCACAGTGGATTTTAAACAGTTGACATGTAATTGCAGTGCAGACTTTCAGCTTTAATTCATATAGTCTGACAAAAAAATTATATTAAAAAAAATTAAATGTTTAGGAATTACAGCCATTTTTACACACAGTCCCCTGTTTTTTAGTGTTAATAATGAAAAAAAAAACAATGAAAATATAGGTTACTATTCATTTTCACAACACAGGTAGATTTTTTTACAGCATCTAATCATAAGTGCATGTCACTATCAGGCTGCAACACCCCATCTCTTGAACTATGACTACATATTACTGTCAAAGCAGAATTACCTATTCATTAAATATTTTACTCATATGACTCGTCATTAACAATGTAATAGCTTTCCTTTACAAGGAGACCGCAGTTTAATAGGAGGGATTAGGTAAGTTAGGGTGCATAAGTTCAGCACAAAACATTAATCTGGTCACATGAGATAATGCAGAAGAGGAGATAATGGATGTTCATATTAATTGAGGTGTTTATCGTTTGGGGTGATTATTAATGGTGCAGTGATTATGAGAACATGTACAGCAAGTAGTTAAAGGGATGATGAGAATGACTATGGAATCTTAAGAATCACAAACATGAACCCAAAATCCAAGAATGAAATTGCAGGACTCTGATAAAGACTTGCGAAAGACTGTCATTTAGTCTACATCATGGCCATGTGTCACTGTAAAAGTAAATCCTTCTAATATTGCTACTTTATGGTGTAATAAAACAACCCAGAGAACGTTCAAAAGGCAAACTAATCAATTACATTTATACAAGATTATTGGGATTGGCCTATTACAATGTACTTTAAAGCTTACATAATGACCATACTGTTGCAAAAGTGTTTGCAGCCAACAGGAATAAAATTAAATTAATAAAGTTGTGTCTAAGACTATATATTTATTGCTCAAAGACTTTAGATTTTATCAAGACTAGACCCTCCTGCTATCTGTGCACATCGGTTTAAGGGATCTTCTAGGATTGGTGACTATTTTATGCAGAACTAATTGGTCAGTAGTAGTGATTTAATGCCTGCTGATCTCTAAGCTGGAGCATAACCTACTCGAGAGCAGTTTAGATCTGCTGCATAAGCTACCATGAAGAAGTGAACCACCTTCACAGTATTAAAAACCGTCACTGACATTATCTGAATAAGCCCAAATCCTGTTTCATAGGGTAGGCCTTAGGTCATTGTAGCATGGATCTGTACTCTGGGTGGGTTTTTCTAGGATTAATTAGATTTTCATTTTTTCTTGGTTTATATTTAGAAGTTTTTCAGCTGAAGCCATTCTGAGTATTTAAATCTTTGATGAATGACTTGACAAGAAAATTTGATAAGAACTTCTCTTGCCACATACAGTAGATCCAGCCATTGGATAACCGGATTGAAACATGGTTTCAGGTTACAATGTAATACTAACATAGAAATCCACCAAGATGAGTATCAGCATTTAAATTAGTCTACAGTTGTCTCATATGCACCACTAATTGTTAAAGCTCATAGATTGGATTAGCTTAGCCACACATATTTCACATATATGGAATACAGTTTCAAAGCCTTGAATTTGGCATTTTCGCCATCATAATTTGGCCTTTTTGGAGCTGAACATGACCATATTGCAATGAGATGGTGGTGTGCTAAGTTATTAACAAATGACTGCAAGCTTGCCAAGTATAGTGCATTAATAACATTAAAGTGTACAATTTACCACATATACATATCAACAAATTGTATTTGTCAAAAAAATCACATTTAAAAACACCATGAATACAGCTGACAGATCAAAATTAATGACTGCTAGCTGATGCAACAGACTGACAGCTTAATACCTATAGCCAGCTCTGTTGTTGCACACCTGTTACTTAAAACAGCCATGAGATCAACAATACACAATTATGTCTTAATTCAATGCTGTGCAAAAGTCTTGAGTGCCCTCCTTTTTTTCCTTTCTTTCTTTTTTTTCTGCCAAGGAGCCAGATTTTGTAATAATTGTTAAAGTGGTTTTGAGTTATAGTTTGCCAGGATTTCAGGAGGTCATTCCCAGTGTCTTTTTTCATTCAAGCATAAAAAAGACGCCTAACAGAAGTGTTGTGTCTACACATATCAGACAACTTAGCAAAGAACCAGTTTTAGACTGCATCTTCAGGCATTTGGTTACTGTTAGAGCATCCCATTTGTTCATTTGTCTGTAGTTGAATCTACTTGAAAATACTAAAGATAACACAATTTGACAATAGTATTTTGGTACTTGCAAGGTGACTACCAGAGAGCTCATAGCCAAAAACTTAGCATATCTCGCCATGTGTGAGTGTGTCCTCAAAAAAAATTGTGAAAACTGGACAAGTGGAGAACAAACTAAGAAGTGGCAACCCTAAAATAATTAAATAAAACTATCTCCAGTAAATAAATCAATATCTGAAAGGCATGTCCTCAAACAGGAGAAACCTCAGCAAAGACCTGGCACAGGACCCGTGAGGTGCATCTGGCCCTTCAGTTAATGCATCTGTTTGCTGAAGCCTCATCAGAAATGGACCCTAACATTACTGAAGCAGTGTGAGATCATCTTGAGAGACAATGGAACAAAAAGGCAACCAAGAACCAAATAATAGTTTTAGAATGTCCTTCAAGACTCCTGGAGTACTATTCCTGAAGACTGCTTAAAGAAATGACAAGAAAGCTTGACTAAGAGAGTTCAGGCTGTGCTGTAGAAGAAAAATGCTCATACCAAATATTTTCTTTCACGCTCATTCAAATTTACAAACTCTGTTTCAGCCTTTTGTACTGTATTTCCATTTAGAAGAAGAACATTATGGAAGAGTTCAACTAATTTTGGATGACATGTGGTATTCATTGCCTACATTTTAAATCCACCACAAAGCTGCAACAACAGCAACAACAACAAAATAATTCCTTCATTCAATTAATGAATTAAATAAATTGTAAAATTAGAAGTTTAAAGTTTACCATACCATCTGACTGGCCTTCTCTCTCTCTCATCTGCCTTGCACTCTGCTCCGTATTAGACTGCAGCCCTTCATCTCCTCAGCTCTGCTCCACAAGTCTAAAACCGCTCCGACTCTGCTCCAGATCTCACTCCTTTTAATTGCTCTGATTAGTTTGTCACATCTGTGATCCGCTTGGTTCAGCTAATGGTCCCCTGCTGCTCAGCAACCCACACAGTTGTCCATACATCCTGTCACCCACTTTGCACTACTGGCTCAAAATCCCATCCCCGACCTATTCAGACCTGCAACAGTTATTCATCTTTTATCTAACTACAGTGCCCTATATATTCATTTGTCAATGTCAGCCAGCTAGCTCGGGCTCATGGTATAGCAGCTTTTCTCGAGTGTTGCAATGCAGCCAGGCATATGATGACTGTTAAATGCAGCATTTTACATTAATTTCCATGAGTCAAAATGACTCCCTCAGTAGTTCTAGGTATAAGTGGTCATATTTTTTTCTTTCTTCCCTGTATGAATTTTCCATTCTGGGAAAAGTCAGGAAATTTTGAGCTGATGGGGTTTTATTTTAACATAGTCACATGATTTTAAAATGATGAAGTCAAAATGACCCCCCTCTGATGGCTGTAGTGTTAAGACTTTGAATACAATATGATATTGAGTTTGTAAATATGATCTTTTTTATCCTGTTTCCCAAGGGCCAGTTTAGCCAACTGGGGATCGAACCGCCAAGGTCTCTGCCTTGAACTGTCACCCAATCCACATTGCACTGGACCCACATGATCCCTTCTGCAGGTGGTGAACCCACTGGGAGGTGGCCCCACTGAGTCCGACTGGGTTCCATGGGCGAAAACCTGCCCACCAGGCACTTGCTGCTGAGCCCTTCCCCCAGGCCTGGCTCCAGGGTGGGACCCTGGTAACCCCAAACTGGGCAAGGTACACGCAGAGTACAGCCGCTGCTCCGCCACATCGAAAGGAGCCAGTTGAGGTGGTTCGGGCATCTGATCAGAATGTCCTGGACGCCTCTCACAGAAGGTGTTTCAGGCACATCCCTCTGGGAGGAGACCCAGGAAGACCCAGGACACGCTGGAGAGACTATGTCTCCCAGCTGGCCTGGGAATGCCTTGGTGTCCTCCCTGAGGAGCTGGAGGAGGTGGCTGGGGAGAGGAAAGTCTGGGCTTCTCTGCTTGAACTGCTGCCTCCGCAACCTGGATCCCTGGAAAAGTGGCAGACGGACGGATCTTTTTTATAACCACAAGGGAGGCAAAGTAGAATCACCCTAAAATTTGTTTTTGGGTGAGCCAACCTTTAGGTAGATCTATATGGTACTGACAAGTCACTATGGTGTGAGTTTGAAGTGTCCCTTAATTTCTCATTTAATTCCACACCTCTCTCATCATGTCCATTTTCAAAACACATCATCACTTTAGGGTTAGGGCGAATTAGACCTCAAAGGTTTTAAAAGTCAAGTGTTCTCTCTTTGTTTACTGACTTCTTCTAATACAGCTTGTGGTCGTGTCGTCTCTAATCTCCATAGAGTTCTTTGTTTTAGGAGCTTCTTTTGTCAAGACACAGCTGATTGGAATCTAATTAATCACAAACAAAAAGAAAAGAAAAAGACCAACAAAGCTGCCAGACACACACACACACACACACACACACACATCACACGCCAAACAGCGAAACTGAATTACTTGGTGAAAATCACCACGGAGATAATTAGAGCCAAATCCAGATGAATATCTCTCACTGCAAGTCCCAAACAACACTGATTAGCAAGAACTTGGTATTGCAAACAGACATGGAAAGAAACCAGAAAGCATATGCATATGAGTATATACACACAAGCATGGACACATCCTCAAAACGCACACGCACACACATGGTATTAACAGCAAAAGTCATTTCCCAGTCAGCAGAGAAGCCACAACACTCTCTGAACCAGTAAATCATTTTTCATCTCTTTTAATACAACTCTTCAGCTTTCTCATTTCTTTGTTTTTCTCTTCATCTGTTGTTGTCTCTTTGCTGCTCTGTCACTTTAAATAGCTTCCTTTCTCTACCGCTCTTTCTCTGGCTCCATCGCCCAAATGTAAGCCACTGCCAGGCCAACGGCTTTGGCAGAAACTTAAGATATGAAGTTAGCGGAGCAGTCATAATTGGTCTATAGAGCTAAAATTGAAGAAGACTACAGAAGAAAGAAAGTGGTAAAAAAGACAATAGAGAAAGAATCTAAGACAAAAGCAACACAAAAAGTAGGAATATTTAAAAAGGAGATCATTTGTGGGGGCTGCTCTCAGACTTTAATTTCTTACAAAAGGAACACATTCAGTCCCAGTCAGTTCCTCTGAGAAATTAGTAGACTTCAAACAGAAAATGAGGAAAGAAAGAGGATGTGCCTACACAGTGCCAACCAATTAAGGCAGACTGCAAAGTGAGCTAGCAGACCATGAATAATGTGTTGACATAGTCTTGAAGTGGTCAGACATGTTTTTGCAGTGTTTTCAGGAGATGTTAAAGGTGCTATTTATAGCTTAGATAGATCATTATCACAACAGTAAACAAATAAGAACAAGGCCCAGGAAATTCATAGCTTTACGGAGAGTTACTGTTTTTTCTTTGGAAACACACAATGATACTCGTACACACTGCACTGAACATGGGGCATTCTGTTTTCAGTTATTTACATGTACTGCTGAAAGTTTTTGCGCACATTTAGTAAAGCATATCCAATACTTTAATAAGTATTAGCAACACCAGTTGATTTTGTTGATTTTGAGTATCACCCTTCAGTGTTTGAGTTAAGATAAGCTAGCTGGCAAGCAGAGGTGATAAAACAAATTTGACTATAATAAAACATATACTTTCATCATTTGGTTTTGCCTGTCTTTATACTGACAGTCTCTTGCAACTTTCTGCACTCTGCCTAGATGTCTTCACCTTCCTCTCTGAACAATTGTAAAATATTACTTACTTATTTACTCACTTAATTACTTTTGTAGTTATCAAAATGTGCACCATTAGGTGTCTATAGTATAGTAGTTTATGCATTTGCCCTGCAAGTGAAAGGGTCATTCCAAAATGGAAGAGTTGGATCAGGAAGGACATCCAATGTAAATACTGTTGAAAAATGACTGATGTGGTTTCATCAGCTGGAGCAGAGCCTTGAGTAATACAAGGTCGCACCTGAAAGTGCTGTTAGCCAAAAATGCAAATGATGGAGGAATTTTTGTTTTAGTACCGTTCTTGTCATGGTCTCGGCGAGAGAGGTGGTGTAGCATGGACCCACTATGCAGACCGCAGAGACTTGACTAGAACTTAAAGAGGCTTTATTGCCAAACATAAACACTTGACAAAACAAAGAACAAAACCTAAGAGTGAATCCAAGG
>VUQH01045816.1:0-10809 GCA_015106775.1 Etroplus canarensis | reverse complement strand
GTGCTTCAGGTTGACTATAAAATTCTGCTGTTTACCAAATAGGCTGTAAGACTCTCAGCTGGAAACAGCAGCTGAGTCAATAGTGTGTGTGTGTGTGTGTGTGAGGGGGGGGGGTAAGTGGCTGGGGTGGTGTTATATGGCTTTTTGTGGACAACAAGGAGTGGTAGTGTATGAGGATCCTTACTTTTTTTGCAGATCCAAGTCAGAAGCACGATCATGCTCGGGTTTAGAAGCCTGGAGCTGTAACTGCTGAGCGTCCAGCGAATGTCTTTCTTCTTCTTTGGGCTGCTCACGCTAGGGGGCGCCGCGCAGCTGATTATCTGCTGCTATCTCAGCCTATCCCTGGCATCATCTCCTGTCACACCAGCGTTCTTCATGTTCTTCTTCATTACATCCATGAACCTCCATGAAGTTTTCCTCCTTTCCTCCTGGCTAACCTCTCCAATCCATACATCTTAGCAGGTCTCACTACTTTCTTGTAGACGCCCCCCTTTAACTCTTGCTGCTATCCTTTTGTTACAAATCACCCCTCAAACTCATTTCCACCCACTCCACCCTGCCTGCACTCTCTTCTGCACCTCTCTTGTGTACTTCCCGTTGCTTTGGATGGTTGACCACAGGTGTATAACCTCACCCACCTTCTGCCTCTACTCCTCACGTCTTCACCATTCCACCTGCCTCTCTTTCATTCTGTGCTGTTTTTACTGACTTTCCCTCCTTACCTCTGTGGTAGAGTGGGGTGTCTTCCAACAGGGAGGTTGGCAGTTTGATCCCTGGCTTTTCTAGTCTACATGCCGAAGTGTCCTTGGGCAAGACACTGAACCCCAAATTGCTGCGGATGCATCTATCAGCGTGTGAATGTGTGCATGATTGTAAAATTGCTTAAAGGTCTAGAATAAAGCTCTGTATGAATGTGTGTGTGTGTGAATGGGTGAATGAGGCTTGTAGCAAAAACTGTTTTGAGGGCTCACTTACGCGACGTTCCCACGGCAGACAAAAGTGTCCCGAATGCGAAGGCCACTTCCATATGTGGTCCTAAACTGGACGTGTATCCGATCTTTTTCATAGCGACCTCAGTCTGAACGGTCGTGTTGCATTTCATCCAACTTTTCCGTCACTGAAGTGAGACAGGCGTCATAATTCTGCGCCGGAGGAGGCGAGACGCGACGAGATCAAATGTCAACAATGGACCAAACAAGCATGGCAGACAGCGCTAATGGAGCTAGCCAGTTTTACTCACACACTGACATGTGCAGCATCCATATTTACATCTGTAAACACAGCGTGCTGCGTGTGACGTCACACTTTGTTCTGCACATGCGCTTCACTTCAGGGCTTGACACAGTTCACCCTGGAGTCTGATGGCGGTCGCATTTAAATTATAATGTGAAAAAATTGATTTCCTCAAAAATTGGAATTGACTGCGTTGGGAATGTAGTGTTAGAGTAGAAAAGCACTATATAAACACCAGCCATTTACCATTTACCTCTCTGGTGCATACCTCCACCTCTCCAGACCATAGTCCCCCATGGCTGTCACTCAGTTAAATATACAAATGTTTGTCAGCTCTTAAGGTGGTTAATGAAAGTAATGCATTCAAGACCTAACTTTAAATGTGGCCAGGTTTTACATGCTGACTCATCTAAGGCCTCAATTATGCTGCTTGAAGTTCACCACTTGAGGCACATGCCTGGCTGGTCTATTGTAATGTCCCTAAAGTCTCCATGGGTGAGTCTGTGTGGTCGTAAAACATTGGCAAGCACGTAGACACCTGCATAGACTCTCGTGCTCACTGTCTGA
Organism: Etroplus canarensis; assembly: GCA_015106775.1. NCBI lineage: Eukaryota > Metazoa > Chordata > Actinopteri > Cichliformes > Cichlidae > Etroplus > Etroplus canarensis. The sequence goes on along the minus strand of VUQH01045816.1, from coordinate 9,009 downwards.
TGGGGAAATTTCTGTCACTATGACCTAGCAGAGTTGCAGAAGCAGACATTATAAGAGCCATGTACGAGTTCAGCTGCAACAACACTTGGACTGTCTGAGTCCAGGTCAAAGAGAACAGAGAGAGCAGCGAGTTTATTCATTTTATCACTGAAAAGAGGAGATTGTATGGAATCACAGGTGGTTGTGCTGCTGCACAAATCATTCGTGTCAGCGTGGTAGCATAGTCATAGTCATAGATCTCCATGAGATCTGGCACTGACTTGATTTTCAGCCATTTTGAACATAAGCATTTGCCACTAGGTGGCATTATCAGTTAAAATTGTTTAGCCATAGTTCTGTTACTATACATCTGATCGGCACAAAATGGAAACCAAATCGATCGTGGGATCACACACTTTCATGCTGACACCACTATTGCTGCTCCTGAAATTGGTTGAAAAAAAGTCAATGGATATTATGTAATGGGCTGTAGTGTAGCATACGCTGGTTATTCCATGGGATCCTGGGAAAATACCTTTAAGATATACCTATTTTAGACTGCAGGGAACTAGTTCATTTATCAAGTCACTCATGTCTCTCTTGACATGATGCTAACGTGCTGTGTTACAGGTCTGTTTCCTGCCATCTTGAATCTGGCCAGCAATGCAGTAATCAGCAGTAACGCGACATGTGGAGACCCAGAACCCGAAGTTTACTGCAAACTGGTGGAACACGTTCCAGGACGGAGGATCAAGAACCCCCACTGTCTCAAATGTGATGCCAACTCTGTTCTGTCCAAAGGTACAAGACCAGAAGTCCAGATTCCTTTTTACACTGATGGTCCACTTTACCTTAAACCAGACCCAAAATCACAGTGTTCATTTTAAAATTAAGCAATTTCACCCCCTATGATTAATAAAGGATTCTGATTCTGATTCAGATTCAGACTGAATTCAGATTTTACCTTCAAATTGGATGCTTTACAACATCAGTAAAATACCATTTGCTGTCCAGTATGAACCTCTACTCATGGTATTTTAGTTCACTAAAACTAAACTAGAACCTAAAACTACGTGAGAAAAATAATTTTAGTTAACAGAAATTAAAAAATAAAAACTAGACTTTTGGGAAAAATCAAAACTAACTAAAACAACATTGCGGGTTTAGGAAACTAACTAAAGTAAAAATCCACAGGAAATGTCCTTAGTTCTAGTCTGTCACTTAAGTTGAACGTGGTCAGTCAGTCTGTCTGCTGAGACTTTGGTGCTTCTGTTTATTGAGACTCAGGATGTCTACGTGATTGTGACTCATCTGTCTTCACAAAGTGTTTTTAATTTCTGATCTAAACATCTTAAATCTTCCCCTGTCAAATGCCATCCATACTATATTAATTAAGAAAACTAAAACTAACACTGAAACTAATAAAAACTAAACTAAAACTAAACATTTTTCAAACAATAAAAACTAAACTAAAATGAGCAAAACCACTCTGGAAGCTTCTTGAAACTTAATTAAATTAAGAACAAAAATTAAAACATAAAAAATATAAAAAAATAAAAATGTAAACTAATTAGAAAATACAAAACTATAATAACTCCAACTCTACTTCACTACTACAGTAGTCCACAGTACTGTGCAATGAAGTAGTGTTAGTAACAATATTTCTTTGTGTTCAGAGCGTCATCCAATCACAAACGCTATTGACGGAACCAATCGGTGGTGGCAGAGTCCGAGTATCAAGAATGGACAACAGTTTCACTGGATTACCATCACACTGGACTTGAAGCAGGTAACATACACCACAAAATACATAATAACTGATACGAGTAACACAACGGATGACTGTTTCATTTTTTAAAAATTGAATAACAAAAGTGTAACTTAAACCTAAAGGTGAACACATTATCCAGGTGAACGGGGCTAATACCCTCTGTGCCCAAGTTCTCTGAATAAATTTGTCTCAATATAAACTGTGTTTCTGTTAAGATTTTTCAGGTTGCGTACATCATTATTAAGGCAGCTAATTCTCCTCGACCAGGTGAGATTAGCCTATACACCTGTCTTTTAACTATGTTTTAACTGCCTGTATGTTTACCTCAGACAGAGGTCTTCCCGTCCCGCACATCCACGCTAAATATTTAAGACACCACCTGTCATGCAGGTAACTGGATCCTGGAGCGGTCTCTGGATGGTGTGTCTTTTGATCCCTGGCAGTTTTATGCCATCAGCGACTCTGAGTGTTTATCTCGTTACAACATCACACCAAGACTCGGACCCCCAACCTATAAGAGCGACACTGAGGTCATCTGTACATCTTATTACTCTAGATTAAATCCGCTGGAGCATGGAGAGGTGAGATAAGATCTCTTGCTCCCTTTCTGTCTGTCTGTCTGTCTGTGACCTGTCTCTCTTTGTCTTCCCGTCATCTCTCTCTTCAACCATTCTCTGTCTCATTCTTCCTATTTGCTGCTCAGATCCACACCTCTCTAATCAATGGCCGACCTGGAGCCGATGATTTAACCTCCGATCTCCTCAACTTTACGTCAGCGCGTTATATCAGACTGAGGCTTCAGCGAATCAGAACGCTCAACGCTGACCTGATGACCCTGAGCTCTCGCGATCCAAGAGACATTGACCCCATTGTCACCCGGAGGGTGAGATAGGCTGCAAAGAAAGTGCTGTTTGACCATTAAACCAACTTGTCCCTTCTCATAAATCACCTTTGTGTTACTGTGTCTCTCAGTATTACTACTCCATCAAAGACATCTCTGTGGGTGGGATGTGTATCTGCTACGGACACGCTCAGAGCTGCCCACTCGACCCTGTTAGCAAGGTAATCACAAAAAACACGTGTACAGCGGTACCTGATGAAAACATTTCCACAGAATGTCTTTATGTACACACATTTGTGTGTGTGTGTGTGTGTGTGTGTGTGTGTGTGTATACAGAAGCTTCAGTGCGTATGTGAACACAACACTTGCGGAGAAAGCTGTAACGAATGTTGTCCAGGTTACCACCAGCAGCCATGGCAACCAGGGACCCTCTCTGAGGGAAACACGTGTGAAAGTAGGAAGCACCAAGTGGACAGAAATAAAGAAAGACCTTTCAGCACACAGGGTGCTGCTTTGTTGACCTGTCCGTGTCTGTCTGTTTTGCAGAGTGTAACTGTCATGATAAAGCAGACGACTGTTACTACAATCAAACCGTCTCTGAGCTCTCTTTGAGTTTGAACACTCATGGTATTCGTCAGGGAGGTGGGGTTTGTATTGGCTGTCAACAAAACACAGCCGGCATCAACTGTGAGACGTGCAAGGATGGATACTACAGACCCGCTGAGGTACTTATACGCATTACTGCTATGATGCGCTCGTTAAAATGACTTACACATAATGGCGTAATTAATACCGCAGACCTGCTAAAGGACTGACAAAATACTGCAAATAATGCTACAGACCTACTGAGGTACTGACTCCCAGTGCTTGTGTGTAGGTTTCTCCGTATTCGGACTCCCCATGCGTCGAATGTAAATGTGATCTGAGAGGTTCAAAGTCTTCAGTTTGTGTCAGAGACGACACACAGCCAGGTCACTATGTTTTTTATTATTCATGTTAGTATTATTTGCAGTAGAAGCAGTTGTACTGTAGTTCTGTGGCAGCAGTAGAGCTGTTCTGTTGCGTAATTCGCTTTCTCTGACGTGTGCATTCAGGTGTGTTTGCAGGCCAGTGTGTGTGTAAGGAGGGCTTTGCAGGTCAGCAGTGCGATCGTTGCGCGTTCGGATACAGAGATTTTCCTCAGTGCGTTCGCTGTGAGTGCAACCTGGCGGGCAGCACCAACGCCGACCCCTGCAGCCTTTGCGCCTGCAAGGTAAATGACGTCTGCTTTCTGACATCTCGTGTGCTTTTTGGTGTCTCGCCTGTTCCCTTACCTGTTCCCGCCTCCTCAGGAGAATGTGATGGGAGCTCACTGTGATCTGTGCAAGCCGGGCTTTTTTAACCTTCAGGAGAGCAACCCACTCGGGTGCACCAGCTGTTTCTGCTTCGGTGTGTCCGATGTCTGCGAGAGCTCTGCTTTGCCCACGTCGAAGGTAAAACACGCCTCCGTCCGGGTAGCACAGCACCACACCGAAAGCTTAAATCATGGAGAAGCTCTGATGGTGAGTTTTTATTTTTTTCTTCAGGTGGTTGCTGTAGAAGAGTGGCTCCTCCCCTCTCAGTCTGTCAGCGACCCCTCTATAATCCTCGGCAACGAGATCCCCATTCCCAGCAACACCTCCTCTGACACCACTCACCAACAAGCGCTGTGGTGGGCAGCGCCCAAAAGCTTCCTTGGCAACAAGGTCAGCTTCCATTTCCATGTTTGTTTGTGACACCAAACACATCAGTCTCTCCATCTGTCCCTGAATGTCTCTCTGTCTTTCTGTAGCTGGTGTCTTATGGAGGTTTCCTGACCTACTCTGTGGTTTATGATCCCCTGTTAGACATTGAAGACCTCTCTCTCTCCGCCCACTGTGACATCATCATTGAGGTGAAAACAGACGTGTAATCATCATATGTATTTCTATAGCTTGGTGCATTGCATTGTTGACTGTTGTCAGCCATTATCTATACTCTCATAGTGCATGTTTTACATTGAAAACTACAGAATGGCTATCCTTTCAGCCAGACTGAAGACACTCTCTTGTTTGCAGGGTAATGGTTTGGCGCTTCGTCTCTCACCCCCTCTCTTCCTGTCTCTGTCTCCGCTGGCTGAGCGACTGGTTACCGTGCCGATGGTTTGGCAGACGTTTGCATATGACCAAACGGGCTATCGTGTCACCCGCGATGACCTGCTGTTGGTTCTTGCTGATGTGACGTCGCTGATTGTCAGAGTTCACCTGAACACCTCTGCCGATGGGCCGATACGGTGAGGCAAAGTAATCCGATTACACGTGGCCCAGTCACTTACCTGAGGCTGAGCTGGTGCACTGAGGAGATTAAAACGATTAATCTGGTCAGGATGATGTTCAGGTTCACTGAACTTGAACCCTGAGCGCTATGGAGTCAGCTTCACTCAGGCTAAGGTCGTGGTCCCCTTGATCCTCCACAGGGGGGGACAGCAGCAGGGACGCCGCTGCATTCCACTGAAGATGAAATAATGAGTCTGTCTCTATCTGTCTCAGTCTCAGCTCGGTCTCTCTGGACGTTGGCGACCCTGGCTCAGATTCCGAGGCTCGGGCAGTTGCTGTGGAGATGTGTGAATGTCCATGGGGTTACAGTGGCACTTCCTGTGAGGTGAGCAGACCTGGCTAGGGATGTGCTAGGGATGTGACATCCCCAGCAAAATACTACTTTCAATTTGAGGAATTTGAACCATTTCATACAAAGTAACTTTTTTATGTATTTAAACAACTGGCTTACAAGCTGTCATGGACAGGTGTGGGCTATTTCTTCATGTCCAAGTCTATAGAGTCCCCCCGCGGTACCCTCACACCTGAAAACAATAGTACCACGTTAATCTTACCTCATGATACGACTCCTTTCCCAAGAAACCCTGCTTTGCTAACCACGTGTTAGCCAAAGTTATTCATGAAAAACAAACCGCTGAAAACAGACCCAGACTCACAGACACCGTGTCCCTGTGCAAACAATTGTTGACCTAGGTGTCTGTGTGCGTTTTCCTGGTTTAGGCATGTCTGCCAGGTTTCTACAGAGTGGGTGGAATCTTGTTTGGAGGAAACTGTATGCAGTGTGAATGTAACGATCACGGCACTGAGTGTGACATCAATGGGATCTGCTTGGTGAGTCACAGCTTTCAGATGTACCCTGTCCACCTGACTGATCGGCTCTCACGCTCTTTCTCTCTGGCCTGTCTGCCTGCGCTGGGTCTCTGACGTCTTTGTTTTCTCAGGGTTGTACCCATAACACCACTGGGCCTCATTGTGATCAGTGTCTTCCTGGTTTCTACGGTGACGCCACCGAGGGGACGATAGACGACTGTCGGTTATGTCCATGTCCTCTGACGGTGCCCTCCAACAGGTTTGTCAGCAGATCTCATTCAAACTGAATAAACCTGGCAGTGTGTAAGAACACCTCTGTGCCTTAGGTTCAGTCCAACTTGTGTGCTGGAGGCATCTGGACAGGTGTCCTGTGACCAGTGTCAGGACGGGTACACTGGAACCAACTGTGAGAGGTAAAGATGAGTGAGAGTCTGTCTGACCAATCAGAGGGCAGATGAGCCCGGTGTAAAACCTGTGTTTTGTGTCTCTAGGTGTGCCAGTGGTTTCTATGGCAACCCACAGGTAGTGGGCGGCACATGTGTTCGCTGTGAGTGTAACGGTAACGTGGACATCGGTGAGGCAGGACACTGCGATACTGTCACCGGGGAATGTTTGCGTTGCCTTGGCAACACAGCAGGGAGACACTGTGAGGTCTGTCAGCCTGGTTACTATGGAGATGCCGTCCACGCCAAAGACTGTCAAGGTGAGGCACACAACTACTGTGACATCACAAAAAGGTTGGGTTACTGTACCGTGTGTGTGGGTGCAAGTCACACGTAAGCCAGCCTTCAGTCATTCAGAAGAAGGGAGGCAGGATATACAGTAGTGTCCAAGTTTGAGGTGCTTTATCTGTGCTGCACCCTCACACAGACACTTTGAATAGGAGGGAAGCTAAAAGATATAAACAAAAGCATAATCAGAATCACAATCTTTTGTCAGTCCCAGGGTGGGTGGTACAGTACAACATGCATCTGTTGGAAAATGCTTAAAGCATATCGTATACAGTAGCTGCAACTGTAATTAAAGACCAGAGAAACGTAAGACTGGAATATATCTACACATGTCAAAGCTGCTTTTACTTTAACTACATACCACACAATAAATCAAGAGGAATAATAAAAGACAAAGGCATACATCACTATACATACCTCTAACAGGTCAGCTTGCATGTGCAATTTAGGCTTTGTGAAGCAAACCTGCCTAATGCTAAAATATGACTGTTATATTGCAGCTGAACACTAAAATGGCTGACTTCCTGTTCTGAGTGAGTCAGAGAGCATGTCAAACTAACAAAAGTCCACAAGGCCACGTAGTGGGCGCTGAACTTGAAGCAGAGCGCTCACCGTGTAGGCTGTCATGGTGGCCACACACGTCACGACTGTCAAACCGATTATGAATGTGGTTTGGATGCGACGAGAGCCGACGAGAGAGAGCCAGCGAGCCGCCTTGGCCCGAGTGCGTCACAGCTGGGCTCAGACGTTGTTTCAAGCCTTTAAAGAAAACACGTTAGGTGGCCTGAAGAGGTTCTACTGTTAATTCTGGACTTATTAGCTGTCTTCTCATGACAGTATTGTTTAAATTTTAATATCTGAGAGAAACTGGTGTTCGACCTTGGCTATATAAAAGACTCGCAGAGAAAAGATTTGCAGAGGCTTATTTGAAGTGTTGCAGTCATGGTTTAGAATTCATCATAACATTGTAGCTTTCTGATACATTCCAGTTTTTACATGTACAGGAGGAGTCCTCCTGACACTAAAAACTGAGTCGTGGAGTTCCACTGTGAATAATACTTTTTGTGTTGTACATGCTTCCCTCAGAGAAAAGAATTAGAAAATACTGCATACATTTCCATTGCTGTGCAGATGATACCTATTCATATTTATCTATGAAGCCAGATGACATGAATAAATTACTTAAACTACAGACATGTCTTAAAGATGTAAAGGCCTGGATTATCTATATTTTCTATTTTTAAATTCAGACAAAACTGAAACACGGTTTCTACCCAGATTATTAGTCTGACGGGCATGACGTGGGCCTCCAACACTACTGTGAGGAACAGTGGACAGGATATGTCCTTTAATGCGCATATTAACAAATATCAAGTACTGCAAGTTTTGCTAAAATTACAAACAACCTGTGTGTTAAAAAACTTGAAAGAAAGATCATATTTCTCCCAGATTAGCTTCTCTTCATGTGCTGCCTGTAGTTTAGTGGTTTATACAGTCGCCTTACAAGTAAGTGGTCCCTGGTTTGATTCCAGGTGGGGACACAAGTCTCTCCCACCACAGGAGGGTTGCTTTAGGAAACGCATCCCGTATAAACCCTGGGACAAATTACTAATGTGGATTTACTTCCTGTGCTGGCCTGTTGGGGAAAGAGAAAGGTGCTATTTTAAAAAACGTCTAATCAAATACTGTACATTTGCTTGAATCATCAGGTCCCATCATGTCTTAAAGACACTTTGCGTCACATTGTCCCAGAAGGGCACTTTAAGTGCAGGATTATATGTATTTTCTCTAAGTGTTTCCAAAAAAAACAATAAAAGGCAGAGCCCTCCTGTGGAAGCAGCTCCCTGTTCGGTACCAGGACAGAGGCACCATCTGCTTTTAAGATCAGGCTTAAACGTTTCCATTTTGATAAAGCCTGTCGTTAGGGCTGGATCAGGTGACCACGAACCTTCCTTAACTTATGCTGCGAAAGACTCAGGCTGGTGTGAGACTTCCCTGGCTACATTAAGCATGTCTTCTCCACCTGTCTTGTTTTTTACTCCTGATGCTTTATGTGTCACTAATTTATGTCATTAACTTTTGACAGCTATCTCCCATACTTTGAGTTTTGTCTCTGTTCTCTCTGTTCTCTCCATGTTTCTCCTTATTTTCTTCTCACTCCCCAGTTGGTTACGGTAAATTGTTGCCCCTCCTTCAGACTGGTTTTCCTTGAGGTGTCATCATGTTAAAAGGGAGTTCTTACTTCCCACTGTGCTTGTTCATAATTTTTAACTGCTCTAACAATACAATGTTGTTACAGCAGTTAAAAATTATAATTCAATTCAATTTTACTTATATAGCACCAATTCACAACAAAAGTCACCTCAAGGCGCTTTACACTGTGAGGCAAAAAATCCTACAGCATTAGAGAGAAAACCTCAACAATCAGACGATCCCCTATGAGCAAGCACTCGGCGACTGTGGGAAGGAAAAACTCCCTTTTAACAGGAAGAGACCTCCGGCAGAACCGGGCACAAGGAGGGGCAGCCATCTGCCTTGACCGAT
>VUQH01045810.1:4030-15398 GCA_015106775.1 Etroplus canarensis | reverse complement strand
GTGGGGCATTGAGTCATAGGCCTTCTTGTAGTCGATCCAGGCAGTGCACAGGTTGGTCCGCCTACTCTTGCAGTCTTGGTTGACTGCTCAGTCTACCAGTAGCTGGTGTTTTGCGCCTCTGGTATTCTTGCCAATTCCTTTCTGTGCCCCGCACATATGCCTATTCATCTTAGCCACTGTGATGCCTGACAGGAGCTTCCATGTGGTACTGAGGCAGGTTATTGGCCGGCAGTTGGATGGGACCGGTCCCTTCTGGGGGTCCTTGAGGATCAGGACTGTCAGGCCTTCAGTTAGCCATTCCGGGTGTCTCTCATTGACTACCAGCTGGTTCATTTGTGCTACCAGACGCTCACGGAGTGCAGTCAGCTTCTTCAGCCAGTAGGCGTCATGTCAGGGCTATATATAGGCAACTATATATATATATATAGTTTTTTTTTTCCCTTTCAGGGGTCGTAGAGTGAAATGCCTTTGACAGTGAGACGGACAATCCGGGCTCACATTCACACTTAGTCAATTTAGAATCGTTAGTTAACCTAGCCTTAAACCAGAGCACCTGGAGAGAACCCACTCAAGCACAGGGAGAACATGCAAACTCCACACACAAGGTCCTGGATTTGAACCCAAATTTTCTTGCTGTAAGGCGACAGTGATAACCACTGCAACACACACACACACACACACACACACACACACACACACACACACATACATACACACACACACACACACACACACACACACATACATACACACACACACACACACACACACACACACACACACACACACACACACATATATGTATATGTTGAATTTGATGCTAATATTTCCACCTACACACTGAAAGTATTTCAGGAACCAGCAACTGAAACACCTATTAATAATGCACTGTGAATAACACAAATGGGTGCCAGCATGAATATCAACCAGTCTTTTTAACAATGAGATGTTTACTCTTAGAAAATGAAAGGTTGCCATTGGATTCTTATCTTCTTTGAATTCCTTTGAAAGAGCAATTGAACATACATAGCACAGAAAACAGCTGGCCTAATGACAAGGTTGCTGTGAGCTAAAACGAGGACTGGAGTCAAGGCTAGTGTCACACACAAACATACAATATGTACAAACTCACACTATGTACAGAAGCTCACATTCTACTGTGAAAGAAATTCATCTCCAACAGCAGAGAAAATGAAGAGGATGGGGATGAAACAGAACACGGTGGAAAAAAAAGGGAGTATTTAGAAAGTGAAGAGAGAGCATAATGACATTGTCATGGTCAGTGGGTTTTTGTGTTCTTGTTCTGGGTTTTCTTGTATTTTGTATGTTCTTATTTTGGGTTTGAGTGGACTTTATCTTCCTTTAGCCGGGAGCTAGATCCTCTTTGTGTTTTTTATTTTGGATTCTGGCATCTGATGCCTTAGTATAAGAGCTTTGGTTTTGTAATTTTGATATTTGGGACTTTGCTATTATTTCCACCGTCCTCATGTTTCTTTGTCTCTATAGCCTGTTTGTAATTAGTTCTCTGTGCTTTTCCTGTTTCCCATGTAGTCATTATTTAGTTTTGAGCTTCTGCTCTAATTGTATTTTGATTCTCGTCTCTCTTTGTCTTTTTTATTAGTTCCCTCCACGTCTCCTCTGCCTCAGTTCCTACCTGTGTTTAGTTTATTAGTTCCCTCTGTGTCTCCTCAGTGCCATCCCACTGTGTCCTTCAGCTTCTATCAAGTTCAGTCTTGTGTCTGCATTCTCAGTTATCATTCTCATTTCCTGTTTTACTTTAGTAACCAATCACGTCCTGTCCATTGTGTTTAGTTTTACTTCCTGCCCTTGACTGTTGTCACCTATGCTCCCTGTCTTGGCATTAGTCCTGGTGTATTCATACCCCTGCTTTTCCTTTGCTCATTGGTCGGATGTTGTCTGCCTCTGTGTGTGTATTGCAGTTTCCCATGTTCCCATGCATGGTTTGATGTTTGTAAAAAGGACTTTGTGGCTAAATAAAGGCCACTTTAATTTTCCTCATCTTACTTCCTGGAGTCCTGCACTTGGGTCCCTTCTACACACAAACTGGCAATGTTTGAAAGACAGCCTCTATATATGAGCCATAGTAGTGTTTTCCTTCAAAGAACAAAGTTGGAAAAAGCACCTTTCCAAAATAAATACTGAAATAGTTTTTACAAATGATATCAGCATCAAATTTTGAGAGAAAAGGTGAATCACTGACAGAGGGAGAGGAATTTCAGAGACTATTACTATTGGGTATGCCTTTTGTACAAATAGCAGCATGTACTGAAACTGCCATAGACTCCACAAGTTCGTGCAAACTCTGATTACACATATTATCCCAGCATGATATGACTATGTTCCAGAGAACTCCTTGTGCTGACAGGCACGCTCGCCTTTTTCTCTCCTCAGTCTTTTTTCCACCATTCAAATTTCTCTTTGAATGTTCAGTAGAGTTAGGTTGAGGTGACTGTGCTGGAAAGTTTATCAGAGTCTCTGCATACTTCTGATAGTACAACTGTATTTAGTGCACTCCATACATCCTATTGGGGTAGTGTTGTCTCAAATTAAACAAAGTAAGTTGTGGGGTTATTCGAAATGGTGATTGGAGCATCTGATCATCGTTGTCAGCTCGCACAATTGGCAAACATTTATTTGTCTGCACCCGATGGTGACTTCTACTGCAGTGAATGTGACAATTTACTGCACAGAAACATCAAATAATGCACCAACAGATATAACTTCACTGACTGATAAAACCGTTCTACTACTGTCCAGCCAGATAGCACTGGCAGCTAATACTGTAGGCTACAGCATTCCACACTCACATGCACTTAAAGTGGTGAGTGAAAGACCAGTATATACTCGCTTGCAAATACGACCACAAAGTGTTGAAGTGTGTTTGGGGGCCATTGTTCTGCTGAGGTGTGAAGCCTTTGCTGTAAAGATGTAAACCAGAAGGTCCATCATGTCTCAGCTTCATCCAGATTAAAGAGAAGTAGCTCTCCATTCTTCTGAGTCAGTGCAGGTTTCCGGCCCCAGATTGGGCATAGCAGCCTCACCGCCACGTTGCTACACCAACAGCTTTAATAGATACAGTGTTTAATATCATTTTCTCTCCTGTAAATCTTCTGACATACAGTACATCCTTCTGTCGCTGCTGCAAATCTTAATTTCATCACTAACAGAGAATTACGCTGCCTTCAAATTGCAGGTCTTAATGCTCAATTCCGATTTTTGGCTGAGCTCCGATCATTTTGTGCGGTTGTTCAGGTTATGATTTAAATGCAACCACCACCAGACTCCAGTGTCAACAGTCTATGGCCCTAAAGTGATGCATATGTGCGGAAGAAGACGTGACGCGCATGCACACATCACACGCAGCATGCCATGTTTACGTGTGAGTAAAACTTCACTTTCTTTACACTGACTAGCTCCATCGACGCTGTCTGCCATGCTTGTTTCATCCACTGCTGACATTTGATCTCGCCGCGTCTCGCCTCCTCCGGTGCAGAATTATGACATCTGTCTCACTTCACTGTCATAAAAGTTGGATGAAATATGACATGACTGTTCAGACTGAGGTCGCTTTAAAAATATCGGATGTGTATCCCATTTATGACCACTTATGAAAGTGGCCTGGATCTGATGGATCAGATATGGGTCACATATGGGCAAAAAAGGCTGGATTTGGGCCACTTTTGCCTGCAGTGTGAACGTAGCCTTAGTGGCTTTTCTTAGTATACCACAAACACTTTGCCCTCTATTCAACCTTTCAGACGACTACTAGAAAACTTTTTATTTAACATGGTCCTTTGCAGGAGTTCTGTATTCCTGTATAATAATAATAATAATTAATGTGGCTGTTTTTATTTTACCTGCATGTTCCTAATAACTTTTATATTTAGGGTTACTTCTAATTAAATTCATATTGTATTTATGCGTCATCCCAAGGTCAAAGTCAAGGTGAACTTTTTTTATCCCCATGGGGAAATTTTTAGCACAGCTGGAGACAAATAAGCACACACTCAAAATGGATACAAATGAGAAAAACACAACACTACAGTGTCTTATTTAAAACCTTAACAGCAGCAGTGACAAAGGAGTATTAAATCTGTTGGTCTGGCAACATGGCAGTTTATATCTGTGGCTGCATTGAAGAAGTTCAAACTCTATTGCCAGAGGGTGAGATGATTCAGCAAGAATGAACTTAGCCTTGTCAAGAACCCTTAAATTGTAAAATGTGCTGAGAGTTCGTTTAGAGTGGTGCCTGCCACTTTGCAACACCCTGAAGTCTGCTTTTGTGTTTGATGTTGAGAAGTTCAGTCCTAGTACTTAGTTTGCTTATGTAGATCTGTAAAACTGCACCTCCATATTTAATCAGTGTACTTCTTTTTCTTTTACTTCTTATGGCGTGACACAAGTCATGCAATTGAGTTCATGTCTCCCTTTATGATTTTTTTTTTTTTTTATTCACCATGAAAATGCTTTTCTTTTTGTTAGTGTGCCAATCTTTATTGTTATTCTGATAGTGTGGTGACTTTTGGTCTGCCTGATTGTGCTTTGATCCAGTTTCCATAAAGCATTTTAGAGTGCTATGCACTGATGGCTTAGAAATCTTCAGTCTAGTCATGATTTGACCTGGGAAAGCCCTGCTTTACTTAGAATGACAATTTGACTTGCACCACTCACTTGGATCTGATGCCATGCTTCCCTCTATTACAATGCCACTTTGTAAGTAATGTTTAGGTTAAACACGATGGACAGCCATATTTCTAACAAATGAATATTCCTGCAAGTTGGCACAACTGAGCAAGGTTCTGATGACCAAATAAAATCATCTTTCATCCTCATATTTACAGGTTTACATAGGTATGACAGGGGTATGAGTACGTTAGAGTTTGCATTTGAGTATACCACTGATCAAACGTAGGGAGGGGGAGCAGAAAGAACAGATGAGTGAAAATGGAGTGCACAGAAAAAAAGGACAAAAAGGAGGGCATATGCAGGTCACTGTTGCATATAGGGAGTTAATTCATGAAAAGGGAAGAAGCGAATAAGTAAATGAAAGGGGCAGAGAAAAGGAGTTTGTGCGTACAAGTGTGAGCGTGCATCAGGGATAGAATCCTGCGATCAAGAGTATGAGTGCTTAAAAAGATAGAGCGAGAGTATGACAGAGCGAATTAGAGAGCAATCAGATGCTGGTCTGACATTAACCGAATCCCTAATGAAGGTGAGAGGAGATGATTGGCTGGGTGTGCATTCCGATGAGGTCTGCCACGATGATAGCCGCGGGGATGACCTCGGTCTCCAAAGGACAGACTCCATCTCATCTGGCATTTCTAATTGGCTGCATGGACAGCAGCCAGCTAGCGTTGCCCAAATATGGACGTGACAACATGTGGTGTTCATCGGGGTCAAAGGGACAAGAAATGAGAGGAGGGTGAAAGAAAAGAGAGAGAGAGACAGCACTGAGGGCAGGAAAGGTTGTGAGACATCAGGAAAGGTAAAAGCATGAAAGTTTGAGGGGCTGAAAAAGAAAAAGCACTTACTGGAGATAACTTGAGGTAACTGAAGAATAAGGGAGAGTTTTTCCCTAGTTTTTTTTTCACTGGTTCCAGACCTCTGAATTTTATCTTACCACATTTTTCCTCATTTCAGAAATGGTTAGTTGTTCACGCATAGGGATGAAGAATCGGCATGTCTTTGTGTTGACTGAGCAAGAATCTGAACAAGAAAGAAGAACGAAACAGACACAATAATGTACGTGTCTGTAGGTCTACATAGTGAACATGTTAGGGCATACTAAGTGTGTCTTTCTTGCCAGGAGATGAGTGAATTTATTTTTTTCAAGTCTGCATGTTAAATTGAAACTCGTGCGCCAGCTAATTTGTTCAGTTAGTCTTGTGTCACGTCAGCTTTCCTTTCAGTGACATTTTTCAATAGTTTTTGAAACAAGGATACTCATACTTTCAGCTTTGCAATTGGAAATCTTTTTCATTCTTGCTTCACATAACATTTCAGCTGCTCAACAGTCCATAGCTGCTGATTCTCCTCTTCATGATGTGCTATATATTTTCAACAGGAGATAGAACTGGACTGGCAGCAGGCCAGAAAAGCACATGCACTCTGGGTCTACGAAGCCACACTGCTGAAGCCCGTGCAGAATGTGCTCTGGCACTGTCCTGCTGAAATAAGCACGGACGTCCCATGAACAGGTGTTGCCATGATGGCAGCTTATGTCTCTCTAAAATCTATAAATACTTCTCAGAGTCAGTGAGGCTCTGAGGCATATATTATTTGCATACATGCAGCCCATCCATGCTATGGGCACTGATGTGCCCCTGTACCAGATGCTGGCTTTTGCACCTTTTGTGCTTTTTACTTTTTTTTTTTTGTTTGTTTGTTGTTGTTTTTTTCAGAAAATGAGAGGATCTCAGATCACCTGAACACAGCACAAATTTCCACAGTCAGAACTCAGCAGTGTTTCTGCATAGAGTTGATTTACGGCTTCCTCCTTTCATCATTCAGTCCCGAGTCGCATCTCTAGGAGCTGTGATGGACTGTGTTCAGCGACAATAGTTTTCCAAAGTGCTCCCAAGCCCAGACGATATTTGTCACAGTAACATGAGGGTTTCTTTGGCAGTGTCCCCTGACGCCTTGAAGATATAAGCATTCACCAACTTTTTAGTCTGTGCACTGAGATGTGTCAGAATTGTCTGACTTTTCTCTCAGTGTTATGAACTGTATAACACTGAGATTCTTTATTTCTTTTTTGAAGCGACTAGAAATTCTCTCATGAATTTTCGACACAAAGAGATGAGCCAGGACCCATCCTTGCCTGCAAAGGCTCAGCCTGTGATGGATGCTACTTTTACACCCAATCATGATCCCTCACCTCCTTCTCATTAACCGGCTTTATGTGGAGTCTTCTAAACTAATGTAACTTAAATATTCAGTGCACTTTTCTATCTTATTTTAACTCTGCCCCGACTTTTGCTGCTGAGGTGCAATTGGTCAGTTACAACTACTACATCGGTCTGCTTCTGTAATTAAAAACCCCAAAATTCCTAAAATTCTTTTAACGGTTACTTCAGATTCTGAAAAAGTCACTAACGTGACCAAGAAATTGTGTAGTGTAGAGTGTTGACTGATGTAGCAAATGTTAGTTAACTTTAGTTTCAATGATGACATCACATACAAAATATATATAGACATTTATTGTGAGTGTGTCGCTTAAACACATCAGTAGCAGTGGCTTAACGAACAACATTATACACCACAAGAGCTTTGTTTGTGCTCCTGTTATGATTTGTAAAGAGAAGGACCCAAATGCATGCCTTTTAACAAGCAAAATAACTTTTATTGGGCTGTATTCCAAATCCAAAAGAACAACTCCAAAAATAAAGTCCATGTTACACTCGACTTCATGTGTTTTCACTGGCCTTTTGGTTAGGTTTAGGTAAGTAGTTGGTTAGTGGCCACCTGTGACAGCCTGTTAATGAGACCGGGCTTACAATAATGTGGAGAGTGTGTTACAAAGAGGAGCAAAAGGTTTGGGCAAGTGAAGTGTCACGTGTAAAACTGTCTCACCGCCATATGAATTATACTCAGCCCACGTTTTTTTTGTCTAAAACACAGTGTGGAGCCAATTTTCACTTTCATCTTCACTGGGTTCTTGTCTTGTGTGGCTTGTTCTTGTCCCAAAAGTACCAAAGCTGGGACATTTTCCTCATCCCTGGCCAACTAAGAGAGCAATTTTGTGGTTTGTAGTTCACTAACAGCAGCTAGAGTGGTTGAATGAAATGATGGAACACCTGGCTCTTTAACAAGGTTTAACTTTTGTTGTTGTAATAAGAGCATGAGAGAGTACAAAGTATAAATCCTGGAAAGTGCACCTGTGTAGACTGCCTTTGGTAAAGAAAAGTAAGGTAGACAGCTTATCCCTGCTCATTAGTGCTACCGCAGTAACACGCACGTGCACACACATTTTGTTTTTGTAGTGTCTATCTCCCAACTACAGAGGTTAGCTGATCAGTCAGTCCAAGACTTTGATTTGGAGCAGATTAACCACATTTCATTAACATCAGCCATAAAATGCAAAGTGCATAAGGAAAGGGCCTTAGACAAGAATTTCTCTGTTCCCCATTAAAAGGGTTCCAGTGGTGCATTTGGCTTTCCTTCCCCTGCTGGGCAACTTTCATATCCAAACGTTGTGCAAGTGCATAAGATTGTGCTTAACAAGTGCGAGCCAATTTTGAATCAGAATATATGAATTTGGGGGGGGGGGATGAACATGATACTCTCAAAGATTATGCATATAGAAAATAATGTATTCCTTCATTGAAATGTTATATCAAAATCCAAAAGAGATGTGGTTTTAACAGTAAACCAACATTTTCCCCAGCTAAGGCTTTACACATGCTCATTGGTATTCTGTTTGTTCCATTCAAGACATTTCAGCTGTGGGTGCAGTCAGCACCATAGCCTCTAGGGGTGGTAAACAGAGCCTCAGACTTTTAATCCTTGCTGGTAAGCAGTCGGGGCAGACACAGCACTACAGGATAAGTCTGTGAAGTCAGCCTGTGCTATATGCACTAAGTTGACATAGAAAGTAGACAGAGGCAGTGCGGAACTCAGACAAAGAGACAGAAATAAAGAGAGACAGGAGTGAGCGTACCTTGTCAGTCACTCTCATATATGCTGACCACAGAGGAAGGGAAGGAGAGAATCAAAGAAAGAGAGAGAAAAACGGTTTCCATGTGTTGCCCAGTTCACCCTAAATTTCCCCCAAGGGAGTCTACAGAAAAGACAGCTCCTGATTCCACTCGAATGCCTGACACTCTATTGCAGTCTGGGTCTTTTTTCCCCCTCCTGATATCTTTCATTTTTCGCAATATTTCTTTTCTTTTCTGGTTTATCTTTATTCGCCGCTGTTCCTGGCTTCATCTCATTTGTTCTGGTGATTGTCCAGTCAGGAAATTGACGGATGATAAACAAAGAGAAGGGAAATCCTGCATTGTTTCATGGTCTTATGTTTTATAGCAACCAGACACACACACACTGAGACAACACATGGACACCGTTACTCACATATAAATATAGCGCAAAATTTATTTTGTGTGTAGTAAGTTATGGATTATTAAAACCTAAATATTCACTTTTATTAATCTTTTTTTAATCCTAAATCTGTTTTTTTTAAAGATTTGATGATCGTGTATACCTCTATGCATAAAAGCCATTGTGCACCATGGACTCGTAACTTCAAAAGAAAGAAGAAGAAAACATGGTCTGTTGACTCATGATAATTAAATGCATATCCTTTGTCATCCGTCGTCTGTCCAGTGTCTACCGCATTTCCGGGGGTCCGCGGAGGCAGCAGTTGGAGCAAAGAAGCCCAGGCTTTCCTCTTCCCAGTCACCTCCTTCAGCGCTTCAGGGGGACACCAAGGTGTTCCCAGGCAAAGCTTAAAAAAAACACTTGTTAAAAACACATGTTCTCTATGCCTTGTCAGGTGTTGGCACTGAAAAATTGTTGGACAATATTATTGGGCCTCCTAAACATCTACACATTGCACTTAAAGGAACATTTAAGACATTCAATTCTATATCGATAGGTTAGATTATGTAGTCTCCCCCACCCCCCACCCCCTTGCGGCTATAACAGCTTCCACTCATCTGGGAAGGCTGTCCTACAAGAAGGCCCTCTATAAGAAGACATTCTTATGCATCCCAAAAACTAAGGGGCCCAGGCCAACCCCAGAAAAACAGCCCCACAGCATTATTACTCCTCCAAACTTTACAGCTGGCACAGTGAAGTTAGTTTGGTATTGTTCTCCCGGCATTCACCAAACTCAGACTCGTCTATCAAACTACCAGCTGCACAATGCAGTGGCGGCATGCTTTACATCACTCCATTATGCTTGGCATTGTACTTGGTGATGTTAGACTTACATGCACTTGGTCCGCCATGGAAACCCATGCCATGGAGCTTCCAGCACACAGTTTGTGTGGAAGTCAGTGGACCACTGGTGACTTTTAAGCACTGTGTACTTAGGCACTCTGCGACTCTGCTGTGTCACTTTACTTGGCTGAGTTGCTCCCAAATACTACCACTTTGGAGTAATGCCACTTGGAGTTGATTGTGTAATATGTGGGAGGAAAGAATTTTCACAAACCGACTTATTGCTATGTATCAAATTACAGTACCACACTCAGATGTAGTGAGCTCTTTCTAATAATGCTTTTTCCCCCATATGTTTGTAAAGCTGGACTGCATGGCTAGGCTCTTTATTTTATACACCTGTAGGAATGGGACTGAACGGAACACCTGAATTTTAAGACAAAGTCATTAAAATTGATGTCAACGTGGAATTCAAGTAAAAGTTATGAAAGGTAGATATGAGGGTTTTTTTTAATTTTTATTCATTTATCAATTTTTTTTTTAAATTTTGGAATTTTTTACTTACATTTAATGTAGCCTCTTCTGCCAGTGTTTAGTTAGGTTTAGGGACTAATTGGCCGTGTCTGTTTCAGTTGCTGGGTGACACCTACTGAAGTCTGTCAGACTAACCTGCACATTGAAAAATGTTAGTAAAGGGGTACCCAGTGCATTACCGGTCCAGACCAGGCATCAGTATGTGATGACGCTGGAGCGAGAAGAGTTACATTTAATGGTTGTGTTTTTGAACAGCGCTGTCACCCAGGAGATTTGTGTTTGAGTCCCATTTTTTTGGATGAATTCTGTTTGACTTGCTGTTTGCTTTCTTCTACCCTTACCCATTTAGTTCCAGTACTAGCGATAGCAATGGGAATGATTGCAAGTGATAACAAACCCTCAATGAGCTGATAACACTCGTATTATTAAAAAAAATGTAAGTTGCACTGTTTTCATTGTTATATTTTTATGATTGTGCATACTCCAATTACAATAAGTCATCTTGTAATGTTTTTTTCTAATAATTATTTTAAATGTTAATCTGCCCTTTACTTGACCTTTTCCTATGGCAGCACTTCATTTTTTTAATTCTTTCTTTCCAGAGAATTGGAAATATTCAGTGATGTCACTTGCTAATATTTTAATTTCATGCTCCAAGTCACCCCAATATATTTCTAATGGGAGAGAGAGAAGGAAACAGGGTGGAAGAGAGGAGAGTGAGAAGAAGGAAAGAAAGGCTGAAATGAAATGGATGGGGAGAGATGGTGACTGTATGTGAGAGAATGAACAGAGGAAAGGGGATAAGGGAGAGGAAAGTGGAGGAGAAGGGAGGCATGAGGGGTTGAGAAAGTAGAAATGAAATGGAGTGGGAGAGCAAGAATGAATGAATAGTTTCTATTAGCCTTGCTTAGTTGAGCTCCAAACAGTGCTA
>VUQH01045804.1:0-12939 GCA_015106775.1 Etroplus canarensis | reverse complement strand
TCCACTATCCCTCCTCTGAACATGCCCAAACCATCTCAGCCTTGCCTCTCTGACTTTGTCTCCAAACTTCTCAACATGAGCTGTCCCTCTGATGTACTCATTTCTAATCCTGTCCATCCTGGTCACTCCCAGGGAAAATCTCAACATCATCAATTCTGCCACCTCCAGTTCTGCCTCCTGTCTTTTTGTCAGTGCCACTGTCTCCAAACCATACATCATAGCAGGTCTCACTACCGTCTTGTAAACCTTCCCTTTCAATTGTCTGCTACAGTACTGAGTAGAAAAAAACTGATTAATGCTTAATTTTATTTAGTTGTTATATTTTTTAATATTGTTTTGTAGAGCATATTAACAGGCATTTTTGCTACTCATGGCTATGATGAATATCCAGAGACATCCTTGCCAAGCCAGATAAACAGCAAAGTGACCGTGACAGAGAGGTGAGTGAAAGAAACAGCCATCCTATAGATGCTTTTAATACACCTGGTCATTTGGAGAATATGAGTTCATTCATCTGTTAATGATAACCTGCTTTCATACTATATATAACTAGTCAGATATAGTGTGTGGTGATGAACTTGATAAAGGCAAATATCTAACCCATCACTTTTGCTGTATCTGTAAAATCTACTTAAGTGTAAAATTTTAAAAAGGCTGTTTTTTAATTTTATTAAAACAGCGGGATCTCCCTCAACCTATAACAGCCATGAAGCAGTAATGTCTTGTAAACTCAGTGTGTTGATAATTAGGACATTTTAATGAAGTGTCAGAAGAGTGAAAAATAGACACCACAATCCGCTGGAGGTTAAGGCATTGTATTCAAATTCATACTTATGTTCAGCTGACTTTCCATACTGAACACAGAGTATTCCATTTTGTCATTTAAGAAGCCAGTAGCTATTGTGTTTTCAGTCTCAGTTTATTCAAAAATCCTTAAAAAAACAAATATAATCATGATTCCACATAAAATAATCACTTGTGAAATAGAACTTCCTAGAAGCTATCCATAATTTGTAAATAGGCCCCCAGACATAAAATTAATTTTTAATTTAACTGTTGGAATTAAGAATCTCTTTTGTGAGAGCGTCCCGGGCTGACAGGCAGCATTACCCGTGCATGTTTTTCAAAGGCAGGACAAAATGGAGCTCTTGGAGAAAACCTACAAAATCCACACAGAAGGGACCTGGGTGTTAACCCAGGACCCTCTTGCTGTGAGACAACAGTGCTAACCACAGAGCCACCATGCTGCCAATAATGTGCAAAATACAAATAAGTTTCCAACTTACATCCTAATACTAATTCAAATCTCTAAAACACCCTCAAGTTATTCTAAAGATCCTTACACTACACTAAAAGAATCCATTGGGACAGTGGCACATGGAGAATAAACATAATTTAAACAGAGTATGTGTCTGTCTCTCTGTGTTGGCTCTGCGACAGACTGGTGACCTGTCTAGATTGTACCCCACCTTTGGCCCTATATTTAACATATTAAACATATATTTAAGTTTCCTTGTTTTCCCTGTTTCTGGGGATAAGATCATAAAGCCTGTCATTAAGTCCAAATACTAAATTGCCACCTTTTCACCAATTTTTTTTTAAAGTTTTTGTATAATCCTCCTGACGAACAGTTCTGCCTGACAGTCAAAACTAAAATTATGACTTTTGCGTTGTCATGTCTTGGTCATATCAGTGATGATCTTGTATTTTTTCCAAGATTACGTCCATTAAATGTGAAGCATTAAATAAACATTAATTCATTTAAAACAGTGCTTTGAAAAAGAAGATTCGGGAGGCAAAGGATGGGCGTTTCATGGAGAAGGACAAACGCATCTTGGAGGAGCTGAAGTGTCTCCATTGTGACCCACATCCTTTCTTTAGAGTCTTTCCGTCAGAGTCAGACTTCAGTAAGCCACATGATCCCTCTTGGCCTGCGTTTCTGTTGTATTTTTGTATATATTATAGTGTATGACCTGGGTTGTTTTGTCCACCATAGACCCACATGATCAGTCTTTTCTGAGATGTGGGTGATGGCTGCTGAAAACTAGCATGTTGTCTGTTTAATAATTTTTAGAGTGCAGAAACTACAGTTTGCTGCAAATATTAAATACACTCCTTTAATAGAAACAATGTTCCACTATTTTCTAATATTTTCAGCATTTTGGAGGATTCTCATGCAAGGCCCTCCTGACACACCGTATGAGAAAGGAGTGTTTGAGCTGTACTGCCAGTTTGGTCCTGACTACCCAGTGAAGCCTCCCCTTGTTCGCTTTGTAACACATGTATCCTGCAAAATACAATGTATTATATTGTGTACTATTTAGTCATCTAAACAGTGTTCATATTAAAATAGTTATCAATTATTAATGTCCTATAATAACAGTGGTTGCATAAACTTTTTTTTCGTGGTCAGTATTTAACTTAACAGGATAACAGGTGTACCACTGTAATGTCAACAGTGTTGGCCGCATCTGCCACAACATATTTGATCGTAGCTATAACGCCCACATCACCATGAGAGAGATCTTTGATGCTGTGTTTGGACTCCTCATCATCCCTGAGCCTGATGATCCACTGGACAGGTGAAACTTGCACACTGTCATTTCTATATACCAGCTCAAAAAAAATTAAGGAAACACTCGATTATTGCCATATAACACAGTCAGTTAAACTGCAGGGATGTCAGTCTGTCTAGTTAGGAAGCATAAACCATTATGAATCCATTTCACCTGCTTTGGTGCAAATGAAAGTGACTACAGGTGTGCTGGAAAGGCAACAAGACAACCTCCAAAAAGGGAATGGTTTTGCAGGTAGTGGCCGATTGCTCTCGCCTCATCCCGCCTAACTAATTTTTCTCTAGTTTTGCTTTACTGTTTGTTTGAGACGACGCCTGCAGCATATTCAGGTCACAGTGGTAGTCTAGCTCCTCCAGGATAGCACATTTATGCATGCAGTTACACAAAGGTTTGCTGTGTCTCTCAGCACAATCTCAAGATTATGGAGGAGACATCAGGAGAAAAAGAGGAAATTTGAATAGCACTGTAACAGGGCTTCAACCCAGAAGCAGGACTAGTATCTGCTCTGTTGTGCAAGGAGAGCAGGAGTAGCACTGCCAGAGCCTGACAAAATGACCCCCAGCAGGCTAATCATGCACAGGTTTCTGACCAAAATGTCTGACAATGGGTCTGAGGATTTCTCAACCTACCTGACAGCAGTCATGATAGGTTAATGACTTTATATTATACTGTGATTTTTAAAATGGTTTTCTTAAATGGTGTCCAATCATGATTATAGTTGTCATTTTTGATCAATTAATAATTTAGTGCAGTGAGCATTAGGACAATCAGAAATTCATAACTTGTCCAATGTTTTTGGATTTAGGACTTCATAAACAGTTGGAAGTATTGTGCTTTAAAAACTTCAGATGTATTTCTTACGTGTACAGGTTTAGACATTATTATAGCAAAGAATCTAAAAATATAAACAACATAAAGTTTGCTGTTTTTTTGTGATCCTGGTGACACTCATGTTGTTTCATATGCTGGTTCAAACCACAAACATGAGTATTTAAATTTGCATATTAAACTTTTTTGGAAGCATTTTGGCTGAGGAATTCCTGACAAACCGTGAGACATATGAACAGGAGGCCATGAAACACACAATGGAAAATGCTGGAATGTCAATGGATAGCATGGAGAAGGTGAACGAGTGTGAGCACATTAACAAAGTTTTGGCAGATTTTATTGTTTTCTTCATTTTTTGTAATAACAATATTCTAACTATTTTTTCTTTCTAAAGAAACTAGTTGATCCTGTGCCCCAGTTTATACCTCAGCATCTGATCTGTCCTCTCACCAAGAAGATGTTTGTTGATCCTGTAAAAACAGTCTATGGCACCGTGTATGAACGGAAAGCCATTGAGGAGCACCTCAAACAGTGAGTTCATTTATTGCTGTTGTGGCTACACCTAACTCATAGTTTAGCAAAAGCCTGCTTGTAAAGGAACTTTAGCTGGCCTTTTTTTAACTAAGTGCACAGTCAGCTTATGGTCTGGAACTGTCAAACTTCTCTTTCTCCCAGACACCAGTACGATCCGATGGCTGGTCCAGGACATGAGCTTGAAATGAACGACATGATAGCAGACCAGGACATGAAGAAAATGGTGGTGGATCATCGATCACGTCAAATTCAGTGAATCTGAGAGAAAACTGTGACTTGTGACACCTACACTTACTATTAGGACAGTGTGTGATAGATGAAGACGTGGCTACTGGATTATTTGTGTTTGGTTTTATCCCGTTGCGCTCAGCATGTCAGTAGTGTGGTGTTTCTGTCACACAAGCTCCAAACAAGTTACCCAGTTAGAAAAGCCTCAGAGCCTTGCTTTCTAATTAATTCTTAAAATCTTTTTATTAAGTGCTTGGTGAGTCTTTCATAAAGTTTGTATTTATTCAGTGCATAATTCGACAAATTGTTACAGCTCTAGACACTTCAGAATCAGAATCAGAATGCTTTATTAATCCCCGGGGGGAAATTGCTTATTCATTAATCATCATTAATATGAAACATGTTCAGAGCTGATTATGCTGTTTCTTTTTATTGGTCAGTATACTATGCACCTTTTTATTACCTGAACATATTGCTTGATTGTCTTTTTTTGGGAGTGGTGAATAAAAATTTGTGGCAATTATCTATGTCATAATTACAGAATAAATTATGAAAAATTGCAAGGGGACTGCCCACAGTTCATTCTTTGTGTTACACATTTTCATATGTAAGCCAGAGACTGAATTCTGAGTGAGGAGCAAAAATATTTATACTCTGTATTTTTGCAGTTGTACTTCTTTTAAAAAATTTATTAATATTTTTTTTATCTCTTAAAACTTCTCAGCCATTCTGAAGATAATTGAGATTAGCTCTAAAATGTCTGCACACATTGTATGCGCAAAATAGGATTAGTTTGTGGATTTTCATTAATATAAAGATTAATTAAATATATACGCTGCTCAAAAAAATTAAGGGAGTATTTGATTATCACAGTAAAACACAAAGACTTCAATCTGATATAAATGAATCAAAGTGACAACAGATGCACTGGAGAGGAAACAAGACAACCCCAAAAACAGAGTGGTTATGTAGGTGATGGCCGCAGACCGTTGCTCTCTCCTTATCCCTTCTGAGTGATTTTTCTCTAGTTTTGATTTTTCTAGTGCCTTTGTCACCACCGGTAGCATGAGATGGTACCTGCAGCTCATTCAGTTTGCAGTTGTAGTCCAGTTCCTCCAGGATGGCACATCCATACATTCTAAACCAGAAGGCTTGCTGTGTTTCCCACCACAGGCTCAAGGGTGTGGAGGAGAAACCAGGCCCATTACACCAGGACCACTGGACAGGGCTGTAAAAGGGCATCAACCCAGCTGCAGGACCGTAACTGCTCCTGTGTGTGAGGAGGCACAGGAGGAGCAACTTTTCAAGAAAAAATGAAGAATTTTCGAGATTAAAGTCATAAATTTACAAGAAAAAGATGGCACATTTTTGAGAAAAAAAATCAAATTTACAAGAACAACTGGCAAATTTACGAGAAGATAATATAATGCACAACATAAGTGATGAGCAAAGGGTTCTTTGACCAAAAAAACAACTTTTTTTCCATTTGTCTAATTTGCCACGTTTTTTTGGACAAATTTGCCACTTTTTTTCTCATAAATTTATGCCTTTTATCTCGAGTTTTTTTTTACCCCCCACCCCCGCGGGTTGTGAAGCTCCGTCGTGCTCCTGCCTGTAATGCGTGACTAAACAACCAATCACTGCCGTCCTCTCCTCCTACGTCACGGCCAGACGACAGGACGTGAATCACTAATCGCTTCAAATTAATGGTCCGTGAGTTTTGAAAAATGTGCACACTGCATGTTTTCAACCTATTAAAGGTTGAAAACATGCATTTTACAACACGAACAACTGTAGAGGACGAATCCTCCGGTTAGAAGTCGGTGTGCCTCCTTCCGGACTGAACGTTTAACTAAATGCTGTAAAATTGCTTTTATGTTGAAGGCCGTCGCCGGAGGTGTTTTTTGACGCGTTTATAACGTTCTAATCACTGCGTGTTGCCGACTTTGCAGATTTGAGTTTGATCAGGACAGCAGGTGAGTGTTCTGCGCTCTGTCTTTGTTTCACTTTGTTTATGTGGCTGTGTCTTTGCACTGAACACTTCTAATGCATCACAACAGACGTTTTTACTTTATCCTCACACAGAGTGAATTTATCTTAATCTAACTGAAATAAAAGTTATTTTCAGCATTACATTTCTGAGAACCGAATTATTGTCAGTTATTATTAGCAGCATTCCCACACTAACATAGCCCTTGTGATCAAATAGCAACAGCTGAGGGACAAGAATGAGTGTAAAAATGAAAATCGAAGTCACTGTGTGAGGAGGTGCGGGGTTTGCAGAGGCAGCCTGCCTTTCCTGCTATACCGGTTTGCCCCCACGTTTCCTGAAATCAGTGCAAAAAGTGGAAACATTCACACTCGCTTTGACACGGTGCAACTAGATCATAGTGGATCTGTAGTGGAGATTCCAGTTTGCCAGAAAAGCAAAACCGCACACAGCGGATTAAAGTTACTATGTCACACCAGAGTGCTGAAGGTAAAGAGGTTAAATGTGCACTTTGGTTACATGAAAGGACATGCATATGAGGAATGTGTGCCTGCATTTAAAATGTTAGAAGTCAGTGTAATCATAAATGGGTGAAACTGATAGTGGGACTCTGGTGAGGTGTGCGGAATTACTGAAAGATGGGTTCGAGGTGGGGGGGGGTGGGATTACATCAGGGATCAGCTCTGATCCCCTTCTTCTTTGCAGTGGTGATGGACAGATCGATAGATGAGGTCAGGCAGGCGTCTCCGTGGACTATGATGTTCGCTGATTTTGAGCTGCAGGTGGAGGTATGCACTGGAGAGAAGAGGAATGAAAGTCAGGAGAAGCAAAACAGAATAAGTGTGTGAATGAAAGTGAGGCAGGTGGAATGGTGAAGATGCAAGGAGTAAAGGTAGTGATAGTAGATGAGTTTAAATACCTGGGGTCAACTATCCAAAGCAACAGACAGCTTGCAAGAGAGGTGAAGAATAGAGGGTGAGTGAGCTGAGATGAGTGTCAGGGGTGCTTTGTGAGAGAAGGATGGCAGCAACTATGAGAGAGAAGGTTTACTAGATGGTAGTGAGGCCTGCTATGATGTATGGTTTGGACACAGTGACACTGACAAAAAGACAGGAGACAGAACTGGAGGTGGCAGAATTGAAGATGTTGAGATTGCTACTGGGAGTAACCGGGATGGACAGGATTAGAAATGAGTACATCAGAGGGACAGCTCATGTTGAGAAGTTTGGAGACAAAGTCAGAGAGGCAAGGCTGAGATGGTTTGGACATGTTCAGAGGAGGGATAGTGGATATATTGGACAAAGAATATTGAAGCTGGAGATGCCAGATGGGGGGAAAAGCAGAAGACCACAGAAGGTTCATGGATATAGTGAAGGAGGACAGGCAGAGGGTTGGAATGACAGAAGAAGATGCAAGGGATAGGGTGAGGTGGAGGTAGATGATCCGCTGTGGCAGCCCTTAACGGGAGCAGCCATAAGTAGAAGACATTAATAGCTAAAACTTTCCTGTAAACATGAATCACCGCAGTTCAATTTATTTACACTGTCTTACAGGTATTGAGAGAGAAAAGAAGTGTATATGTGCAACTTGAATAATCAACTATAGTACATGCCCAGTCACTTAATGCATACAAATTAAAAGTTAACATCTACAACCATAATGATCTTCTCATTTGTATATTCTTTTGCAATTGTCACTTACTTACATTGTAGTAGTAGTATTGTCTTATATAAATACTTAAACTCACAATATAGTTTTAAATGAGTGAGAGGGGAAAAAATGAAGACATTAATTCCTAGTTAAAGGCTTGGCAATGTTACATACAGTAGGAAAGCACAATACACTACAGAAGTGCACAGAAAGTTCCTGATTTGTTGTATATCGTGTGTATGTATATTTTTTTAACAGTTCTACTGCATTTTAACAGAAATTATCCGAGGTGGTTGCTACTTAAACAGAAGACAAGTGTATTTGTTTGGGACTATTTTCAGTACATTTGGTGTCCTAGTAAGTAGCAGGAAAAATATTCCATCAGTTTTTTTAAACTTTTGACGTGTAGGTCTTTGGACTGTGGGGGAGAGCTGGAGTATACAGTGAGAACCCATGCAGGCACACAGAAAAGCTCGAAACAGGAACCATCTAGCTGTGAGGTGACAATAATAACCTCTGTACCACTGTGCCACCCAGTGTTACAAAGCTGATATTCCAGTGTTTATTTGAATTTAGGAAAATATTTTTCTGTACAACAGTATGGCTTCTGGATGTGCATTTAATATTTTTTAGGTGTTTTTATTTAAACGTCACAGTAGAGGTCTACAGCAAATGAGAGCAATGGGATAATACGTAATAACAATCCAGCCAGCTGGGTGCTGAACTCAGGACACATTCTCTGCAGAGGGCACTGAACCAGTGTTGTATCCTTGATATTTAATTTTTCATTTCTATTTTTTTGGACAAATGAGCATGTCCATTGCATGGGGTAAAAAATTGTTTGGTTACACAGGTGCTACGTGTCACTAGGATTACTTAATTTTAAGATTTTTTTCTAAACTTCAAACTTTCAATCCATATTAATGCCAGTGTTTGTGTATGTCCTTTCCCTAGAGCTATGTGGTGGGTGCTGTGGTTGCTCGCTGTCTTGCTGGCTCTCTTCTGCAGTCTGGATGTGTGGTACTTCCTGCGGGTAGCAGTAGTGGTCCTGCGAGCCTGGTTTCAACCTCCAATCTGGGATGTCACAGCAGAACAGATCCTAAAAGGCAGGGTCACTCCCCGTGACATCGACATGTGCCACATGAACAATGCCCGCTATCTCCGTGAATGCGACTTTGCCCGCTTCTCTCTCTATGTGCGTAATGGTGTGTTCAAGGCACTGCGAGCCCTCAGAGCTTCTATGGTGGTGGGGGCCACCACCATTCGTTACCGCAGAGCTCTGTGTATAGGAGAGGGTTATGAGCTGCGCAGTCGGATTGTTACTTGGGACGACAAAGCCTTTTTCCTGGAGCAGAGATTCGTGTCAACAAAAGACAGCTTAGTGTGTGCCGTCATGTACTGCAAGCAGAGCGTCTTAGGCAGCAGCCCCGACAAGATCATGCAGCACCTGTGTAAAAGAAAGGTATGGCAGGAAAAAGGGTTGTTTCGACACAGATGCATATTATACATGTAGTATGTTCCAGTGACATTGAGCTTTTGGTTTGCTCCCTACAGGTGGAGTGCCCTGAGTTTCCAGAGGATCTTCAGCACTGGGTCAGCTTCATCTCTGCCAGCAGCCAGGCCCTCAGGGCTGAGAGTGGCCTAGAGGAGAAGAACAAATAAGACATTGCATGGGCAGCTGTCACAACTGGCTTTTTGTGAGCCAGCCCGTTTACAAGCCCAGGATAAACGTCTTCTAAGAGAGACTTCTCTCCAAAATCACTTCACTTGAACACATTTGTGCCTGCACTTTGTAAAACAAGCTTTAGTTAGATGCCAACATTTGCAAATGTGAATCACTGGAATAACAGCACACTACATTGTTCTTAGAAAAGCAATACAATTTTAGAAAGTGTCAGCTTGTACTATGGCAGCAATAAAAGAATTTCTTGAGATGGGTTTGGAGAATTTTACTATAACCAAATGGGAAACTGTGAAATCAGTATGGCATAAAACACAATGTAGGGTCTATATATTATATCTGTGTGGCCTGTGCTGGGTTAACCATGAATGGCAGAGGAAGCTTACAGGGTGCACTGCTGTTAACAGGGCGTCTAATCATGGGTGGGATTGCACAGTTTGTGCCAGCTGCTAGGTATGTTCACAATTTTGCACCCTCACAATCTTCAGGAACTACCACAGGCTTTATTTGCATCACAAAAAAGTATGTGTGCTGTATTTAATTGATTAAATCAGAACAGCACCCAATAATGGATACTGCCTGGACACTGATGCACTGAAGTGTGTCTAAAACAGTTCTCCTGCACACAGAGTGACTGATTGCAGAACAGAATAGCTGAGATACACAGATTTACAGTAAAATCAGCACTGGTGGTTACAAATGAGAAAACATACAATAAGCTAGATTTAGACCAAAAGTTTGTTGCAGTGGAAAAATACACCATCAAGAAGCTTTATTCGTGACAGACGCTTAAAAATAGCTAAAATAAGACAAAGGGTAGTATGGTTGGGGTTTTGTTGGATGACATATACTGCATTTTAAAAATGCAATGTTAATTCCTTTTTTGATAGCAGCCATGAGATAAATTAAAAAGGAAAATATTCAGTATTTTCCTCTGAAACTGTAGCTGAGTAAAAAAAGTGAGTTTCTTTGTATTTTGTTCTATGTGGTTATTGTTACATCCATACATACATTTTTGCTAAATTTTACAGTGCATATACAATCCTGAAATACTAAACATGCAGTTGCTGCACAGTACAAGAATCACGTACAAACCCTTAAGGTCAATATTAGCAAATAATAAAAAAAACAGTTAAAGAATTTAAATCTTTAAACCAAGTGAGACTTCATGGAAATTTGAAGGTACTTTGGTTTATGGATTCAGAAATGTGCGAGCAATGCAAGAAAAAATTTACAATGCCCCTGT
Organism: Etroplus canarensis; assembly: GCA_015106775.1. Taxonomy (NCBI): domain Eukaryota; kingdom Metazoa; phylum Chordata; class Actinopteri; order Cichliformes; family Cichlidae; genus Etroplus; species Etroplus canarensis. The sequence goes on along the minus strand of VUQH01045804.1, from coordinate 2,206 downwards.
TAAATTGTAGTAAAACCATACAGAGACAGAGAGGTGACACTCGAGGAATCCTGATACTCTGGGTTAGTTATTAGTAGTAGTATTCACAGTGCTACGTTGTTTTAAAAAGCAGCAACTGTCTTTCTTTTTATGGAGAATACAAAAGATACAGTTAGGCTGGCTCAGGTGCACCTTGATCATGCCCTTACATACAGTCTACAGTACTGTGCAAGTCAGGAGTCACCTCTCATTTCTTTATATTTTGCTGGGGAAAAGGGAAATACGCACGTGGATTTAATGAAATATGTGCAAAAAATAAATTGAAATACAGTACATAAGGCAAAAACAGTCTGTACAATTCTAATATGAGTGAAAGTCAATATTTGATATGACCACCTTTATTCTTTAACTCAACCTAGTATGCCTATAGTGAAGTGGTTCACACATTTGCCTTACAGGTGAAACATCCCTGGTTTGATTCCAGGTGGGGACACAAGCCCCTCTCACCATGAAAGGTTCCATCAGAAAGGGCATCCACTGTAATACAAGGGAGCAGCTGAAGGTACATTTATTCTTTAACGCAGCCTGAACTCTCTTTGGCACACTTTCTTATAATTTCTTTAAGTTGTCTTCAGGACTAGTTCTCCAGGCTTACTGAAGGACATTCCAAAGCTCTTCTTTGAATGTTGGCTCCCTTTTGTTCCGTTTTCTGTCAAGATGATCCCACACTTCTTCAATATATTTTCACAATTTGGATGAAAAGACCTGTTCCCACTTATTTTCAGTCCTCAGCCTCAGTCTTGTTTCCCAGCTTCCCTTCCTTAACCCTTGTCCTGCCAGCTATACGACCAGCTAAAACGACCGGCAGTGAATGAGAACACTGGAAGTGATCGACTTATCTGGGACATCAATACATTGATGTCCGGCAGTACTAGGGTTAAGAATGGCTTCTTGACAGCCACCCCTCTACTGAGATAATTTCTGATGAGACTTTGGCGAACAGTAGATAGATTAATTGAAGAGCCAGCTACCTCTCTCAGGCCTTCTGTCAGGTTTTTGATGGATTTTATTTGTATTTCTTAAGGACATGACTCTTAAGCATAGAAAGTTTTTTTATTCCTGCCACTTCTCTGGTTTCATCAATTAAAAAAAAACATGCACACACATCATATCATGCCAAAATATGCCAAATTTTTGGCTTTGGGAATCACCTCGTCGGTGCTAAAGTACTATTTCACTCCTGTCAAACTGTTATCTTTGGCATTTTTAATAGATTCAGCTAAAGAAATGGGAACAAGTCGTGTGTTTTTGTGACAGGCTGCTAGTAACAAAGATGCAATTTAAAACTGATTCTTTGTTGTCTGCCATGTGTAGACACAACCCTGGTTTAGGTCAGTGTAGAGTGGCTTAACAAAGAAACAATAAAATGTTCCTTCAGCTGGCCCCTTGTATTCTCCCCAGGGGGTCGCCACAGTGGATTAATCCTCATTGGTAATTTGACAGAGGTTTCATGCAGGATGCCCTTCCTGATGCAACCCTCCATGGCTTGTGTCCCTCTCACCATGGGGACCATTACCTTGGAAGCAAAATATAAATGAAGGGTGGATTAATACTTTCACACAGTGCTGTGTGAAGCAGCAGCAGCTGTACAGAAGCTTCTCAGCATTATAATCACTACAGCAGGAGTTTTCATTTTCTGTCTGGAAAACATAGTAGCTACTTTGAGTACAAGTCTGTAAACCTTACGTAGTAATTTTTGTTTTAAACCTAACCTGGTTAATTTTAAATCCTTTCTTTAAATCATCAAATTGCCCAGGCAATTTTAATCCTTAAACCAAATCCAATAATTTTTAATTGTTAAAACATTAGAAACCTTACAACTAACCTTGTTGAATGCAATGCATAAACTCAGCCCATTAACTTTAAATCTTAAACTGAATCCAGTTATTCTTCTTCCTAACCCTAACCTTATGCAGGTGCTTTAAATCGTTAAACCTAGCCCAGTCTATTTTAATCCCTAAACCTAAACTTATCATTTAAAATCTTAAATCTGACCCACTCATTTTTAATCATTAAAGCTAATTGATTAGTTTTTAATCAGTCAGGTTTAAGGCAAAAGATATTGTACAACTGTCTCCTGGTGGGTTTTTTGTCAGGGTTTTAACCATGTTATTAGGTTGGAATCCCATATTAGCTAGTTTTACACAGTTACCCTTCAAACACAAAG
>VUQH01045799.1:5934-21367 GCA_015106775.1 Etroplus canarensis | reverse complement strand
CTTCCTCAAGCACCGCTTGCGATGACGTCTGTCCTGGCCACCGGCATCAGGCAACGCTGAGGACTGAAGGTCTGGTCCATGTAGCAGGCCGAGGTCATGAAGTTTGGAGAGAACATCGTCGTGGAGGTAAGCGACCGCATGGTCTCTTAGCTGAAGTATGGTCTGGCGGTTGTAAACATGGACACCGCTGTCTCTGATGTCCATGCACTTGAGAGTCGGGCGCTGGACAAGGATAATTATACCAATATAATGGTATAATTACAAGGATATAGGGATATAAGCACCATTTGTGGCTCCTGAAGTGGCCGCTGCATGCTATCGCCGCGCCGCCATCTATTATATTATGTCTATATGTCTATATGTTTATATGTTGCACCAGGTTCTTCGAGAAACGCTATCTCATTTCACTATGTTCTGCATCAGCTAAATGTGGTTTGAAATGACAATAAAACTCTTGAATCTTGAATCTTGAATCTCGAGAATAATTAAATAGTTTGTGAACAAAGTTTCCTTAGTATTGTCGCTCAGGCTCCAGCATTGTCACGAGCTCTTGCTCATCACTGCACCCTGCCTACTTGACTCAGCCACTAGTACAGCCACCACCTAAGCCTTCTTTTGCCAGTTGGCACCCTCTAGTAATCTCCCTTCAGCTGTTATTCATAATTAAATCAGTTTGACCTATTTTCTTGTCCCTCTGTCTGTGTTTGCACGTGGGTTCACCTGGTTGTAATAGAACCTGAAAGTTTCCACACTCCCCTCTGGTATTAATAAAGCTATCTGATTCTGATATATCAATGAGATAAACTCATGTGTGAGCCATGGCAGCATGTCAAGAGTTGTATTTATTTAATTCATTCTTCCACAGGCAATAATTCCTAAACATATTCCAAACAAGGTTATGTAGAGAAAATGTCTGTCCTAGCACAGATACAACTCCTGTGTAATAATCTTAGGTTATTTCTCACTGAATAAGGTCAAGAACACTCATCAGAGAAACCTTTATGCACAAATGACTTGCAGTGTCCTGTGAAATAAAAGGAAAATGAAACAACTATGCCAACAGTCATCTGACATATCACTGCTGCTCACTTTAACATTAAACATAAACAAGATTTTTTTTTTTGTTCTGCTTTTACAATTAGTAAATTGATCAAAGTTATAGTGAGCAAAATAAAACATATCTGACAGATATATGGAGCTCAGAACTCCTGAACCTACATTGTGAATAATTAATTAACAAAGTCACTGCTATTGTGTTACATGCACTCCCTCACTTTGGAATCACAATTGAATTGTATGAAGCTGCAGGTATTTAAAAACTCAAACATTGGCAAGTCTCATTAATGACTTTTTACAGACCAGTCAGTGCACCTTCTGCAGCTCAAGAACTGTGCTTAAACTGTATTTTTCATTCTCTGATGTTTATTAACCAGTGCAAGGGTTGAACAAGTTTGATGTTAAAAATAAAAAAGTTATTTAAACTCTCACTTTTTCATAAAGTACTGACTTTAAGACATCCCCTTGTTTTGAGCAAGATTTATTTGGACAGAAGTAGAGTGTGAGAATGAAAGTACAAGCGTGTATCACACACAACCCAGCTTAACACAGCAATTGAAAGTACAGATGTACAGTTTGAGTCACTGTTAATATTTCTTTGTGTCTGGACCAGTGACCAATGCATCTGAACAAACCACAAGACTTCTGGAACAATATTCTTTGGACATACAAAACCAAAGTGAAGATGTTTGGCTATAATGCACAGCACCACATTTGGCAAAAACCAAACAGCATGTTGGCACAAATACCTCATACCAAATGTCAAGCATGGTGGTGGAGGGATGATGGTTTGAGCTTGTGTTGTAGCCACAGGATCTGGGTGTTTTGCAGTCATTCAGTCAACCATAAACTCCTTTGTACACCAAAGTATTCTGTAGTCAAATGTGAGGTCATTTGTCCCACAGCAAAAGCTTGGCCAAAATTGGGTTATGCAACAGGACAATGATCCCAAGCACAGCAGCAAATCTACAACAGAATGGCTGAAAAAGTCAATCAAGGTCCAGACCCCAACCCAGTTGAAATGCTTTGGTGTGACCTTAAGGCAACTGTGCATAAATAAAATGAAGCAATGTTGTACAGTAATAAGGACTGGGCAAAATTCCTCCACAGCAATGCGAGAAACTGATAGTCATGCAGAAAATGGTTACTACTTGTTATTGTTGCCGAAGTGGGTCTACATGCTGTTGAGTCATGGGGTGTACTAGTTTTTTCACAGGACTGCAGTAATTATTGCTGCAATGTGTCTTCACCTGTATATTAAAGAGTAAAGGCTTGACCTTCACAATTATCTCAGCCATAACTGCGTCCATCTAAACACACCCAACTTATCTCTCTCTGTTCTTTTCAGACTCTTCCTTTATCTCTTGTACTCTGGTTCACACAGAGTTAATGCATCTTATTAATCCCACCATCCCTGTGTAAGGAACAGACACAGCAAAGATGCCTTGTGTAGAATGATGACATGTTTCACATAATGTAGTCATTGTTATGGCCACCAAAGACTGCAAGCCTGTTTTCTGAAAGAACTGAAACAAGTTTATGTGTTTTTCACTGTGGCTAAAAGTAAACAAAGGAGCTGTTACTAGGTAATTGATGTACTGTCTTGTAGATGTGCATTTACTAAGAGTGTGGAATCTTTAATAAATGTATAAAATGTACAAAATTAACAAAGCCATCCTTATTTTAGTTAGTGACTTGACCTCTGACATTCTGCTGGTCTTATGAAAGGCTTTTGGACAGAATGAAGAATCCCTGTGTTGGAAAACTTCTAAATTAAGACAGAGGGAAAAAAAAGGAAGAGAAGATTTTTCTTCTTTAGTGTTTGTTGACCATCTGTCAGGCTGCCATGGAAACCTGTGAGTTGGTGCTCGTAGTCACATATGTCTAGAGGAGATTATTTGAACACAGATGACAGCTTCACTATCTCCTCTTATCCAACCACAAACCAAGAGTCCACACAACATGGAACAACAATGACTCAAGACAGGAAATGTTGACAGACACAGCAAGATGTCATTGTCTGTCGTAGTCTGGGAAACACTTTGGCTTTATCAGCAAATAAATCAGTGAATGGAATGGTAAATGAATAAAGGTGGTAGTATTTCTGTAAATGGCAAACCAAAATCCAAAGCTGAAATTTGCATTGCTAGTCTTCTTTTGATCCCGATATTTGAAAAGGTCAGTGGATAATTTGCCCACAAGGTGTTCTATAGTAGGTAGATGTTTCATGGACTCATGCCAAGGAATGAATATATCCAAGGCTGACCTCTGTTTGATAACCGTCAATCCGTCAACAATCTGTAATAATCACATATTTAAACCTCAAGAACAGGACGCTTTGTTGTTGGGTTTTTTTTGGGTTTTTGTTGCTTTTTAGGCAATATCCATTTCAGTTACAAACAAAGTTAAACTCGGGTATGGCAGTGTATTGTAGGAGAGTTCTTAATGGTTAACTGAAAAGAATACCACAATATAAAATAGTATATAATCTGAGAAAAAATTATTATCTGTATAACGGATTCTTGTAATGTGTGGGCGGCAATAGCTCAGTGTGTTGGAGGGCTCGCAAATGAGTCCTCCAACACACTAAGCTATTGCCGCTCAAGACCCGCCCAGACCTGGACCCAGTGGCCATCCAAGACCTTCCAGCTCAAGACCTTGCCCTGGACCCATGTATGGAGGTGGACCAGCCCAAAAAAACAGCACACCCTGAGCATTGCCGAGGTGCCCTTGAGCAAGGCACCGAACCCCCACATTGCTCCCTGGTGCCTGAAATGGCAGCCTTGCTCACCAGCCTCCCTCACTTCATGCTGCATGGAATAGTGTGTGTGTGTGTGTGTGTGTGTGTGTGTGTGTGTGTGTGTGTGTGTGTGTGTGTACATTCAATCTGTAAAGGATAGTAAAGAGTGACTGCAATTTGACTTTCCCCAGCTAGGGATTAATAATGTTGTTTGTATGTTTGTTTGTTTAATAAGCCCTTATTATCTGGTAAATTCTGATTAGCCTTTATTACCATTACATGCTTCTGTTTGATACGTGCAGTTACAGATGTCTAAAACACATATCTCATTTAAGAAGTGTATAACACTGCAGCAAGAGTGAAAGAATCAGAAAGGGAAAGTTTACAAGACAGTAGTGAGGCCTGCCATGATGTATGGTTTGGACATGTGCAGAGGAGGGCTAGTGGGTACAAAGGATGTTGAAAACTGAGCTTTCATCAAGGAGGAAAGAGGAATACCACAGAGAAAGTACATCGATGTAGTGAAGAAGGACATGAAGAGGGTTGGTGCAACAGAAGGGGATACAAGGGATAGAGTGTGATGCAGGCAGGTGATCTGCTAAACCCTAACAGGTGCAGCCACAACAAGAAGTTTGTGAAAGAATAAATCTAATAATTATAATTCTTGATGTATTGCCATCATCACCACTGAACTCTTTTGCCTATCCCAGCTGTTACAGGAGGAGAGGCAGGCACCCTGGACAGGTCACCAGTCTATTGCTGGGCTAACACAGAGAGACAGACAATCATTTATGCTCACATGCATGCCTATGTAGAATTTAGAATCACCAATTAAGCCTAATTTATAACTCTGTGGTGAATCCACATAGAGCCTACAATGTAGTGTTCGATGTCATTACAGGTATTTGCGCTTCTGTGAAGTGTGCCTGTGTTGCCCTGAAATTTGCTGCTAACACCAGTTAGTGGTGGGGTGCCCACACCGCTGCTGAGTTTCTGTTCTACTTCTTCTATTTCTTCCTATCTGTACCTCCCATGTTCATGTCAGACAACGGCCACAGCAATGAAAGAAATGCTTCTTGAATTGGAGATGATAACTACTGAACAATAGAAACTCATAATGAAAGAACTGTTTTGGAGAAAAGAGAGAAGTCCACTTAAGGTTTCACAAGGGTTTGCAGCTATGATGTACATACGACATCAATTTAGCACACAGGTGTAAATAAAGCTTTAACCTAACTCTGGGCAAGCCATTTTAAATCATATAGAAACGTGGGCAAGTGAAAAACACGCTTAAAAAAAAGCAGCAACTATTCTGATTGATTTTAGTGTAAAATATTACAATCAGTACATCAAAATGACTATGCCTTTAATTATGCATAACTTTAAGACTACTGCAATTTTTTCGTACTTGGATATTGCTTCATTTTTCAACCCCAGAGGTTGTTCTTTATAAAGAATGCATAGCAGTATAATGCCCATTCAAAGTCTACCCCAGCAATGCTAAATAACAGTCAGACATCTTGGAAGTACAGTGATGTTGGATTCTTTTTTATAGAATTTGACTGCCATCCATAAATTTTAAGTAAGTTCAAGTTGAATCCTTACATAGTTGATGCTCCCTGTCCTCAGCCAGATCATAATGGACAGGACACTGTGGAGTTTGTATCCTTGTTCATTTACCTGGTTTCCCTGGTCTCATAAATTTGGTGACCTTAAACCATAAGCTGATCACTGACGAGCCCTAGCTGCTGGAGTCATGCAGGCTTTATGGAAGCCACTGTGAAAACATAATTTAGTCTCCAGAGCAACTGAGCACTGCATCTGCAATGCCTCAGTTATCTCTGTTCTACTGTATGGCTTGGAAACATGGACACTCAGCAAGACTATCAGAGTCTGACTGGGTGGATTTGACTCTTGAAAACTCTGATCACTTGAGAGCAAACAATGGGACCACCAGGTGTCAAACCAGCAGACTGCATCAACTACTGACATCTGTGCAGGACAGTTTGATAGGCTGGACATCTATCAACTATTTCCCTACCATCCTACCAAGACAACCCTACAGTTCAATCCAAGAGCTGCAGGATGCAAGTGACCATGGCATGGATGTTGCCACTTACTTAAAAAAACCTTGGCATGGCTCTTGCAGATGCTCTGGTCCTTGCCCAGGATCACCTCTAGTGGAAACATCTAGTATCTTGCATCAGCTCTACGTGTACCTTGCAAGAGACCTGATGGTGATGATCCTGACACAGTAGCTTCAACTGCATTTTCACAATAAAATGCCCAGTCTGCTTAAAACCTAAAGGACAGGAAATCTTGTTTCTAAACCTTTCTTGCTGGCCTGGCAAGGAAGGCTCCATGGATAGTGTTGTTGAAAAGTTCAGTTCTTCCACCTTTCTGTATTTACTAACTACTGGCTGACTTATAAATTTTACAAAGATGGTGTGTCATGGTCCCCTGCCCTCCAGGTTTTGATCTGCCTTTTTCTTTTGTTCTCTCTTCATTCTCTCTATCCTTCTAACTTTGGGGTGCGGGCTGGGCACTAATAATTTTGCTCTAGTTCCAGGTGTCTGGGCGGAGTGGAGGCTGGACACCTGATGCCTCTTGGTTGATCATCACTGCTCTTGAGGTCTGCAGTCTCAATCATACTTTGCCAGAGCATAGCTACTCTTAACATTGTAAGCTCAGTCTGATGTTGTTACACTTTTTGCCTGAAGTTCTTGTGAAACTTTTGGGAACCTTGTCTAATGTTCTTGTTCACATTCTGTTTCTGTTTGTCCTAGGACCTCTGACTCACACCTGGACTAACTTGGGAACTTGTCTGACCCACTCTCAGCCAATAAGGATAAGCCTTGTTCTGGTGAACTCTCCGGAAGCATCCTGGAAAACAGCTCAAACCCTCTTGCAACTCTACAACTAATAAAACCCGTTAAACCTTTTACCTCTGTATCCAGTCTGCTCTTTGGGTCTGCACCTCAGAACTTGACATGGTGTTGATACCCAAATCATTTATTTAAGACTTTAGTGAGCCAGAGTACAGTTTCTTTAAAAGACACATGTTGTTTATGACAGAAAGAAAATACAAAAGACCACAATAATTTTGGCAAGGACACAGCAGCTGTCTGAAATGACATTTCCCCCAAACAAACCAACAAAAAGAGTTTATGACTGAACATCACAACCAGATGTGAAAGTGTCCTCGATAGGATAATCCTATTAGCTGAATTCAACAGCAGCCTGGAAGCCTGGATGCCTGGAAAGCCAACTGCAACATATTGTTTGCATTGGGGAAAGGTCAGATGTAATTTGAAGTGTAGATGATTTAAAGTTAATCGGCTAAAACATGCAGTCAGCATGGTTATTAAAGAATGAGCACCGGATTCTAAAAGGAGTTCGTTTATCTTTACTCAGCATGATGTGTTCTGTTCTGCAGGGGAAGCTGACTTTCTGAGAATAAATCAGCAGGAGACCATCCATTCCTCAGACAGACTTGATGGCTCAGTTTTGCCAAAATATCTGAAAAAAAAGAAATGGGCAAACTACAGAATAATTTTAAGTGCTCCTGACTCCAATGCAAGTCAGCCGACAAATTTATCCCTCATTAATGATAATAATACCCTTTTAGGGCTATTTTCAGCCAGTGGTGGCTGCCATCAGATGCATTTTTAGCCTGTTTAAATGCTCAGTGCTTTTTCCAACTCAGTTTCAGAGGGAAAATAGATGCTGGTGGAGAGACCTCAGACCGCAGCATGGAACTACGTCAGGCCCATTAAAACACCAGAAGTTCACTAAGTATAGGGAGCGCTCCTCAGGTCGCATGCCGGTCCTCTCTCTCCTTTTCCCCCTTAATATGTGATTATGTGTGTGTGGTGGTTATTAAGTCCAGGTTCATTTGTCAAGTTAACAGGGGGTCTAAAATTTAGTATAATGATTTAAAATATAGGGCTGCAGTACCCCAGGTTTACAGTTTGCTTAATTGAGCCTCCCTAGATATTGAATTTCTTACAGATTACTGACTAATAGCTATTAGGATAGATATGCAAATAAAAGGTAAGCACTTTCAGCCACAGTTTCCCCTCACACCAAAACTCCTTGACTCTGCCTCTTTATTATGTTATGTAGTAGGTTACACATTCATCTTACAAGTGAAAGGTCCCTGGTTCTATTCCAGGTGGGGACACAAGTCCCTCTCACCATGGAGGGTTGTGTCAAGAAGGGCATCCAGTGAAAAACCTCTGCGAAATTACCGATGCGGATTAATCCGCTGTGGCGGCCCATGGGGTGAATACAAGGGAGCAGCTATATGTATGTAAGTATATATGTACAGATAACTTAGACAAGTCAAACTGAAAAACTACTGAGGAAAAAGTTGGACGTTTCACCTAAACCTTTTTTTTAATATAAGGCAGTTACATAAGGGAGCAGGATGATCTGACCCTGCTGTGGTTTACTGCACCAGGAGGCACCAGTTTTACCACAAGTTATAGTTTCAGTACAACATTTTTAAAATCAGATCAGCCACATACACCAGCCTGTCAGAGCATGAAATCTACACTTTTGTTTACTATAAATGTCACTGTGATATTTAAGCTATCATGTGTACAGGATGTTAAAGCCCAATTTTGGCAATGCTCACTTCACAAGACTTATTTTCAAAATGTCAACACTGATGTTGAGATCATAACTGTTATGATGTGTGCTGATCTTGAACATGTATTTTCCGGTATTTGACATACGAGTTCAGTGTCTTTGTTTTAGACTAAGAGAGACAAGTCTTGATGCAAAAGTAGTTAGTTATTATACAAGACTGTCTGAATTGTCAACCTGGAAACAAGGTGAATCTGCCTGGCCAGCCAGTGACTCACCTTCCAATACTGATTCTGAGTGTGCTAAATCAATGGCCATTACTAAGGTGACATTTGATTAAGCTGTGTGCTGTTGTTTCTGTGGGTGGGAACAGATGCTTTTGAGTCAGAACAGAGCATCAGCAGATGCAACCTTCTGCAATGAAGCCCTACTTATACTGAGCCCTGACACCTCCACCCTAACAGATCATGTTCTGCTGCAGGCAGTGGGCTACATTGAAGCCATTTACTTCTTTTTGAAATACCTGATAATCGCCACTTGCCCTGACCTGTCTTGACTTCTGTTCTTTTTTGCCTCAGTTTCACTTACTCTGGCTCCAGCATTGTCTTGAGCTCCTGCTCACTCTGCCCATCACTGCACCCTGCCCATTTGACTCAGCCACCAGTCCAGTCACAACCTATGGCTTCTGTTGCCAGTTGGCAACCCCTGGCCTTCTGCCTTCAGCTGTTATTCATATTAAAACTAGTTTGACTTATTTCCTTGTCTCTCTGTCTGTGTGTGCATATGGGTTCGTCTGTTCGTAACAGAATATTTGAAAGATGAACAGTTCTGTGCAAAAGTCTCAGGTACCCCTGTCTTTATATTTTGCTTTGAAAATGGAGAAAAGGTGCAATGAGCCATTTGCATATTTTATTCTTCATTACAACCTGAAATATCTTCTTGTATTTTCTTTCAGTAGTCTTCAGGAATAGTTTTACATGCTTCTTGAAGGATATTCCAAAGCTCTTCTTGGGATGTTGGCTGACTTTTTTTGTTTTCTCTGTCAAGATGATCCCACACTGTTTCAATTATGTTGAGGTCTGTTTATGACTCGATGAGACCTGTTGCCACTGATCACTAGACCAATGCGTAATTTGGCATACTTCAACCTTCTCTCCCTATTCCCCATCCTTAAGAGTGGTTTCTCCACAGTCACCTTTCCACTGAGATAATTAGGCTTTAGTGAAGAGTAGATAAATCAACTGATGGGCCAGATGCATCTGTCAGGTCCTATGTCAGGTCTTTGATGGATTTTTCCAATTTCTTAAGGACATGACTTTCATATGTGGTCCATCTATGGTATGATTTAGGCCTGCCACTTCTTCTGTCTTCCACTTGTCCAGTTTCCTTAGATTTTTTTTGAGGATACAGTGCACATCATAGCAGTGACACTGGACTGAAAAATCAGCCAATATCCAAAGAGATTTTTTTGAAACACCTTTAGAAAGCCTGGAGAACTATTGTTCTTTCTTTGTTCCTTGGAATCAAAGCATAAAGAAATGATGGATGCCCAAATCTTTTGAACAGTACTGTAAGTTTCCACACATGGCTCTTTAAATCAAGGATAAAAACAATCCTTTATGGCTGATGGCAGCACAACTAGAGTTGCACTTATTGGGTATATGCTTCTACACACTTCTTGCTTCATCTGCTCACTTTAGGAGTCTCCACAGTAGATCATCTGCTTTTATTTCACCCTATCTTTTGCATCTTTGTCTATCTTACCAGCCCCCTGCATATCCTCTTTCACTAGATCCATGAACCTTCTAAGTGGTCTTCCTTTTTTCCTCTTTCCTAACAGCTTCATTTTTAACATCCTTTGCCCAGTATATCCACTATCTCTCCTGCGCACATGTCCAAACCCTTTCAGCCTTGACTCTCTGACTTTATCATCAAAGTGCTCGACCTGACCTGTCCATCTGATGCACTCATTTTCTAATCGTTCTGCAGTTAAGCAACACAGCGGCTCAGTGGTTGGCACTGTTGCCTAACAGCAAGAGGGGAAGGGCCTTTCGGCGTTGAGTCGTATCTTCTCCCCATAATTGTGCAGGTTTTCGCTGGAATCTCCTGCAGTTGACAAACATGTGACGTTCATGCTGCCTATTTCAGCCTGGAATACTTACAAAAGAGATTCTTAATCTCAAGCGTTCACTTCCTGGTTAAAAAACAATCCTGTCCACCATAGTCACTCCCCACGAAAATCTTATCATATTAAAATCTGCCACATCCAGCTCTGCCTCCTGTCTTTTTGTCAGGGCCATTTGTTCTGCCACACACAGTAATTGCTCAACATATTCCAAATAAAAAGCTTATGTAGAAAATAGGACTATACTGAGCAATAATCCTACGTTATTTGTTTTTGGATAAGGTCAACACATCAAAAAGAAACATATACACGCAAATGACTTGTACATTTACTGCAAAATGACTGATACAAAAGGAAATGAAAGGAAAACTGAATATGAAATACAAAAAGAACAATAGGCAATTGCTTGAATTGTGTTCCATGTCAAAATGATCATCTGACATATCACACCATCTGACACTCCTCTTGGAAGATCAGCAGTAGTGAACCAGTTTCACTGGATCATCTCACTCTTCCAGTTTTAATTTTAAAAGGTGTGTTACTGTTCATACCAGCCTTTCCTTCTTTTGAATTTTTTTTTTTTTAGCTTGAACCGCATGTAACTTGACGACACTTGCATAGACAGGGTTTATCAGCAAGGTATGACTGAATGCACACTGACAGCATAAGAGGTTGCACTAGTTATATACTGTGGTGAGTCTGTTCTCGTGAGCACATGCATGATGTGCAAAGATTACCTCAGAATGGAGAAATCTTACCTCAGCCGTGTATAGATAAGAGCTTGGTGAACTTTGCTCACATTTCCCCTTGGCTTCAGCACTTTTGCCAGGTACAGAGGGAACAGAAACACAAATTCCTATCGAAAAGCTCTGAGTCAGCCCAGAAACAAACAAAAACCATACCTGATATGAATTTGGACAGTCTTGGCTTCAAGATCATCTCCTTGAGCACCTCTACATGTTTTCTGGTGCTATTCTTACTGTAGCTCACTCCGTGGAAACCCTGTTCTGACCACTTGCAATAAATTGAGTTAAGTTGATATTCAACTTGAGTTTTAGTTGGGAAAAAGGATGTAGAGGTCAATTGTGTGAAGAAGAACATCACAACGAAACTCCACTTTGACAGTCTGACACAGGATCACACATACATGAATCACAATCTTATGAAATGTTGCAGTTCCTTTTCCAGTGTATATCACATATTTGATAATGCTGTTGCCAAGGAACTTTACTGCACAAAGTTATCAAACATTTTTGATATTTTCTGAAATTGTGGCATGCCTTAATGTGTCATTGTTTTATAATATGAAAGATGGTAATTTAAATATGAAACTGGGTCTATGTTTAAACTTCGAAGGAAGGAGGGTGGGACCAAACCAACAGTCACACAGACGTAGATGACACAGCATTTTTTTTTCTTTTTCTTTTAATGACATGAAGGTAGATTTTCTTTCAGGGCTGTAGTTGGGGAATTTCCCACATAAAAGTGTCACCTCTTTACAGGAAAATGAAAAAAGACAGGAAAGAGCCAGTGACCGCACCAACAAGATGGACTAGAATCTACTGCATGCCAAGCATTTTCCTTTTCACAAAGGTGTGGACGTGTGTGCATGTTTTTTTTATTATTATTTTTAAATACACTTTCTCCTTTGAATGCCAGCAGCTGATGTAACACACCCTCTGTAGACCACACCTCAGAGAACAGGTTTTACTGATAAAGAATGACTTCAGTGGACATTATACATGACATTAGTAGACAAAACTAATATTTGTATTATTTTTCACCATGGAAACATAAAATCAGCAAGATCAAAGCTGCGTCTAGCAATCAAAAGCAGTCAAGTACATGTCAAAATTATAGTCATAATTAATGATTCTGTAAATTGAGATCTACAAATGCATACACCAAAGCAGTGTTAACTAAAACTAATATTGTGAAAGTAAGAGTGGTGGATGTGCATTCTGTAAGTCTAACGTCAGTATTGATCACTAATCTTAATTAGTCATGAACTCACTTACTGGTGGAAATATGGGCCATTTCCAGCACAACACTGGAGCATTATCACCTTTTAACTTGATCCAGAAGGTAAAGAACCATTATAAGATATCACTACAGCAATTATAATAGCAGAAGATGTTGCAGCATATCCTTTTTAAATAAAATGTACCTTCGGCTGCACCCTTGTATTTTTCCCAAAGGGCTGCCACAGCGGATCAATCCGCACTGGTAATCTGGCAGAGGTTTTGCGCCGGATGCCCTTCTTCCATGGTGAGAGGGGCATGTGTCCCCATCTGGAAAAAACCAGGGACCTTTTGCTTGTAAGGCAAATGTGTAAATCACTACACCGCAGGGACTCTGGTTTCTTTTTAAATAAAAGTGTACTAAGCAGAATGTTGGTCTCTCGCCTATTCTGTCTTTGCTAGGGGTGCATAAATGTTGAATCATCAGCAAAATACTTTCAAGCTTTCTTTTTACTAAGAAAAGGGGGAGCTAAACTGGCCTACCTGCATTATGAAAATATAAATTATGCCCAAGGAAAACACTTACAGAAGGATAAGAGAAGAGGTGATACATGCTCCTGTCCCAGTTTTTTAAAATCTGCTGCTGCCATTAAAGTCAAAATAACCTTGTATTTTCTTCAACGCAATTTAATTTCTCAGTCTCATCATTTGGGTATCTTGTCTTGGTCCTATTTTCAAATAAATATAGAGTTTTATAGAATTTTTTATTTAATTTTTAAATTTTGCATGAAGTGGGCCTAGTTTGTTTTTAACAGGGTTGTAAAACTGCTGATATCCAGTTAGTCATGTTGGCATCAACTGTGGCAACTTGGTTTGTAACATTCCTCAGTATTGTACAGTGTTGTTTGCCGTAAAGGGGTGCAGGTCTATCTAGTTGTGCTAGACTGGGTGGTATGAAACAATGCAGTCTGACAGCCGGTTAAGTTCTGTTTTGAAACGAATTCAAATCACTGATTGAAAAAACTGGGTGAGGTTCTTGAAATATTTCAAACTTTTGCTTAAAACTCATGAGAGAGTCTGATCAGATGGTTTGTTACAGTGATACCACTGTGAAACTGAGACATTGATTAAATCCCATTTGTCTCACTAGGCTCTGCTACCATGGAAATATTAACATTACTACAGTTTATTCAGTTTATTTACACCAAACATGAACTCAAAACTCAGCCACAGCAAACACTGAGACTTGAACCTTTACTTAGGCACAACAGTCTGCTGATACTATTATCAGAGGTCAAATTCGCCAGTGTACAAAGATTTTCCTTGAGTTTGACAGACAGATTTAATTATAATAATTGCATATTCTGAGGGAAGAAGTTCTTACAATCTCCACTTCTTTTACACTCAGCTAAAAATAAAAGACCTAGGGAGCAAAACATCTTACATATGCCTTATAAGGTCTGGGCTATTGGGGCCCTTTATGGTTTCATATAAAAATAAACAAGCGTGCTGTCATCACAGAGGCTGTTATATTCTAAAGCCAGGCAATTAAAAATGTGCTGATAGTAGCAGGGCAGCAGCCGAGGGCTGATACGGTGCCAGGGCTCCATATGTGTGAGGGAAGAATGAACTCACAGCTAAGGTCACAGGAAAGAACAGAACATTTGGTGGATGGCATTGTGAAGTTTGTATGCAGAGGAGGTGCGCATGTGTTTGAGTGTATTTACGTTATGTGCTGGTATGTAAATGCTTTAAACTGTTTGCTTATTTTGAGTGTGTGGAGGCAGGTGTTAGCAGTGCAACTGCAACAAAGAAAAAGATTCCCATTATGGCGCACATTATAAGTTAAGACCAACAGTTGAACCATGACAACTTAATAGGGTGTGAGAGGGACTGCATTGTTTGCTTTCTACCAGAATTACTCAGTTGAGATGAATGGCGTCTTATATATGCGAACACTCCTATATGCAGACTTGTCTGGGATGTGGCATGCGAACAGGCTTATGCACTCAATCATTCATCAGCGTTTATGACAGGTTGCACGCACAGATGTTGAACCTCACACAAACTCCATGAATATCTAGTAGCCTTTCCCAGGAGAGTGAGTTCACACTTCACACTCTTTCAGGGTGGCCCACACTGCTATGCGCCAAATTCTCCATGTAGGTAAACAAAAAAGAGGAAATTCTATAAAATCTCATATGGGCTCTACCTTTTTACTGCTGTGTTTTCTATTGTTTTGACTCTAAAAATAGTTTGGGAAATGCAGCATGAGAATTTTCTTCCCAACTAATTTGCAGCACAGCTTTTTTGAAGAAGTGGCTTATTTTGCAAGGTACACATAAATGGTGTAATTTCTGTTTACATGGTAATCAAGCTGAGAAAGTACATTTCCACCACGGTGTTGCTTCTTTCACATTACCCCACGGAGGTCTGATAAGCACTGATGTTTAAACACACATACACTTCAGACTAATCTTTTGAGGTTTATTTTTACGTAGGCATGCATTTTAAAGCATGCAGCCTTTTCTGCTCAGTTTATTTGTCACCTCTGCTTCTTTGATCTTGCAGTGAGCACTACAGTGGGAGGAGAGGTGTTGTGAACTGTATAATGTAGTAGAGCATAATCATCACTATTCTGAGAATTGTGTCAGCTCATTTTGGCTCATTATTAAAATATATTATTGGCTCGTAAAAAGTATAATTGTGGGAATGAGTCTTAAAGAAAACACTTAAATTATATATTTGCTAGTTTATCATTTTTGACAAGAACACACTTGCTTTTCGACAGATTCAGTAGGAAACAACCAGTACCACCTAGCTTATCATAGTATATATATATTTTTAGGAAACAGTTACAATTGCTGTGTCCAAAGGCAGCAAATTTCACCTATGACTTTTTTTTTTTTTTTTTAAAACCCTTTGACATAGAATATTTTTTTTAAAAAGAACAAACAAAAA
>VUQH01045786.1:0-18411 GCA_015106775.1 Etroplus canarensis | reverse complement strand
TTCATAAAAAAAAAAAAAACAAAAAACAAAAAAAAAACAATTCAGCCAAATTCGTTAATAACTTTTGAGTTATTTTCCACATAGACAGACAGACAAACCAATGCCAGTGAAAACATAACCTCTTGGCGGAGGTAATAAATGCGTGGATGACAATTTCCTAGTCTCTGCAATGAAAATGTGTTGAGGAGATCTTGCACTGTGTGTGAGTTCTTTTGTCTCATTCTGAACTTCGCGAACATGTATTTCCTTCTTTGGTAATGGTGGCTGCATTTCTCTGTGAACACATTTTTGTGCGTATGGTTATCATTCCGAATAACGGCTCATGATGTGCAGTTTCCTACTGTAGTAGTGGTTTAAAACCTCTGTTCTCTGAACATAGTGTATGTGAGTGAAAATGCAACTTACAGAATAGTTTGAGTATATGGAACTTTTGTTTTTTTAATGAACCATTAATGTAAGATAAGTCCAGTGTCCCCTGTCAATGTTGGTTGCCCACCCAGTCCTTATGTTCTGGTGAAAACCCTAAATTTAATTCATTTAACTAGGCTCTGTTAATTGCAGAAGATCTGTGTTGTTATTGAAGGTATGGAAAAGCTACTACGTGGTGAATTTTTTTTAACACTTACAGTTTTCGCTAAACCTTAATTCACTTCACTTCACTCTTCGCTGACTGTGAAGACTGTAAATCGTTTCCATATAAAATTGAAACAGATGTTCTTTCAAATGATTTAAAATGCATTTTTCTTGTACCTACTGAAGTTTTAGCACTTCTGGTTTTCTAACTTTTTGATGCTCTCAAGTACTGACTTAATTGTGTTTATGCTCAGGGACAAGATATGCGCATTATTAAAACCGATGACATGTGCCTGAAGTGTTAGAATCAAGGACGCTTTCAACCACGAGCTCGATACTCTGATCCTACACAAGATGAGATGCTGGTGGGCATGTTGTGGCACCAGACTACCCTTGATCTAACAGCACTGATCTGAAACAGACAGAGATTTAAATGACACATTGAGATTATACTTGGAAATGTTTTAGAAATCTAACTTTGTGGAAAGTAATGATCTCTTTCTGTGAAATCATTGTTTATGACCCGCCTTGGGCTTCTCATTCAAACACTTCAATAAGAGTGAGAAGAGAGCTGAATAACTAACTAAGCCAGTTGTCAAAGGGCTGAATAAGGTATTAAGCAGGAAATGAATTGAAAAACATGATTTGATGAGCGAGGCATGAGTGATCTTCTTTAGATGAATTCACCAGAGGAGCTTGGAGGTCAAAGCCTTCTCTTCACAGGCGTTGCGCTGAATTGTTTTTCTCTCAAATTTATCCAAGCACTTTGTTGTTTGGGAAAACCTGAGCAGTCACTATTCTGAGATCTCTTTAACAGAAGCTGTCACCAGCAGGCAGAGCACCATCCATCTCTGACAGTCTGCCGCTAAACTGGCATAAATATCTGCCCTTCACAATGTGCCAATTATTTCTGCAGTGTCAGAGGATCTGCGAGACTCAAAGCAAGCGTTTGTTGCTTTAGTCTCTCCACTTTGTTATATCTCTACATTATGCTGCGCTTCATACCCCATATAGATATTTACAGTACTCTATACTGAATCCAATGGCTCAAGCTGCTGCTTCTTTGCCCTCTTTGATTGAAGTGCCCTTGTGGACCAAATTAAGAACTTTTAATTATACAGTTATCACTAGAAATAATCTTCTGAGAAAGTCTTTTATGCACCGGTCCAAAAGTTGATCACGTTATCTGTAAGCTTGTCATAACCTCTAGAGTTGAAGGCTGCTGGACTGGAATTTGGAGGGATAATTACCATTGTGACATAGATCTTCACAATTGCATATCAAAATTAAATGAAAAAAAATAAAATTGGGTGACGCTGTCTTGACTTTCTCAAGAAAATATCACTCAGTAACTAAGTTAATGAACAGTGTGGAGGGAACTTTAAAGCATGGCAGAGGTTCGCAGTCTCGGACTGCTCTCCTCTTTGCATGAATGATTGCTGTATTAATTGTAAACCATGATAAGGTAGCTGCTCTGCTCAGCTGTTATGGTTTGCTTATTGCTTGAGTGAGATTTTAGTATTTTTCTACAGAAATCTTAATTGGTTCTCATTAGAGAGATAATTAACATTTAGGACATAGTGTGGTGGCAGCAGTGATGTTCTTTGCCCCTGAACCCTTTAAGATTGGTGGCCGCTTTCAGGACTTTTACTGTTAATGAATGAATGCCACATTATATTACCTTGCTAAATGAAAGTATTTGCTCGCCAACTGTTTCCTGCTGTGCTGAGGTTCATAAAACTTTTTTTAAAGTTTTGTTTCTTAACTGCAGGCTGTACATGGTGTACAGTTTCCTCTAAAATATGCGACAAATTAAAACAAACAAACCAAAAATGAAGGAAGCACTTGAATAAGAGCCTTTTTATGCAAATAAAGAAACAGCTGTTGAACAGGTGGAGGTTTTTTAATCTCCATGAAATGTTGCTGTCTCTGAATTTTTTTGTTAGTTACAAGTAAGTTATATACTGGACAAAAATGTATTTATCTCTTTAAGATTACTTACAAAAATGGCCTATTTTGTCAGTTTTTCTATTCTTTAACTGGAATATGCACTTATTACTTATCTCTTTGTTAGCACAACACGCACACTTTGTTATATTATCTACAGTCTATATTATCTACAGTCCATGTACAGCAACATTTGCCGCTGTTAAAACCATGGGTTTTAATTCCTGTTTAGCTGTGGTAGCAACAACCAGCCACAACATTTTTATGGCCTGTTGTGAAAAACAGCTGAGGTGAATAGCATTGCTCATTTCGTAACAGTGCAACATTCTGCTTTGAAAACCTTGGCTCCTGGCATTCTTGTGGATGTTACTTTGACACATACCACCCACCTCACTCCTTAAAGGCACCGGTCTCCTCCAGCAGGAGAATGCACCTCACCACACCATAAATACTAGGCATTAAAAAGGCCTCAATATTCCCTAGCTCTGAAACCATCAGGATGTCATGATACCAGACCCTGCAGGACATCCCAAGAGGTCCCAAAAGATTTGGTGCTGTTTTGGCAGCACAAGAGGAGATATTTAATGTTGTGGAAGGTCAGAGTACATTCCTGTTTTGTTTTTTAATCTGATCTTGAAGCACAAGTTCAGTATCTACTTATTATTACAATATTTTCTCTATATTCTTTCTTCTCTACTCATTGCTTCATGACTCACTGTAAAGGTTTATTAATTAATGTGTGACCTTTAAATACTCCAGCAGGAACAGAGAGTCTTGAAACTTGAGTGGGCTGAAAAGTGAGTTAAACAGTTCAGCTGCAAAGCATTTCCACTCAGATCTGAGTCACTTATTGACTCCTAAACTCATTGTTTTGTGGCAAGGCTAAAGTCAAGGTGCAATTTATTTTCACCTGTAGGATACAGTCATTAGTTATTTGGAGAATTTTGAAATGTCTTCATTTTGAACCTCAATCTGATCATTCTGTGGTGGCAACATATTTAGGGCTCTGTTTTTTTAATGTTTGTTTCAGGTGTCGCACAGGTGATATTTTATGAGCAATTCTTCAAATGGGAGTTTTTTAATATATATATTTTTTAAATTTTAGCTTAAGTCTTTTTCACACAAGCACTGCAGTCCTTAATTTTTCTAGGGCTTACCCAGGAGAGGTGCATGCGAGGATGCAATCTGATCTACTGTTAACCAGTGTTTAACCTGCTGGCTCCCTGGTAGAAAGCCAGTGTGATGTCGGGTTACCTCAGTGTGCAAATAGTGCAGCTAATTCACCACAAGTGAGTGGGTGTCATTTGTGTCGCCCCCCTTCATGCTCTGTCCTGGAAGTGCCCTCACTCAAACCACACAGAGTATTTCTAGTAGCACAAACACGTCAGAATATTTCCTGCTGTGTCCCACATGAGAGAAGGGACAATTGTGGAAAATACCACAGCGCCATTGTCCAAACACTGTCCGGAGTACATGTGTGAAAATGATGATAGCAACTCACAGTGTGATGCTGAGGTTAAGGCATTGCTGAGGTTTGTTGCTCAGAGCACTTGTTTTCCAGAATGAGAAATTTAATATAGTTTGGTGACTTTATTTGCACGAATGCACACCCACAACCTCCTTTATTCTTGTTATGATGTTCACCCCACTTGTATGTTTTTCATCCATCTAAATATTCAGATTGAACCACTGATGTCAGACAGAATAAAGGCTGATCTTTGAGACTTATCAGCTTTGCAATGCACAACAGTACGTAGGAAGCCTTTCTTGTTCCACCTCTTAACAGTGATAATTTTGTGTTCTGTCAAACCACAAACAGCAGAGCTGCTCTTTATATTTTTTGCAAGTAAACAGACTAATAACTTCAGACACAACAGGAATGTTCACACAGTCCCATGAACAATTATAGATGATTAAAACTTATTTCATGGTCAGTTACCGCTGCTCCTTACCTTATGTCTCTATCTAAGACAACCGGTGGCATTAGGTTTGATGTTGAAGTTAGGTTTCATGATTTTAAAAAAAAAAATCTTTTCCATTTAAAACATTTAAAGGCAAACTGGAGGAAGATTAATGGCATTGATAGTTTCAGAAATGCATCATTTTGTGTCATTTTTTTCTTCTTCCTGCACTACAGGTGATGCTGAACTCTGAATAGATATTAATCACTGAGAAATTGCAGAAAAATCTTACTTTTCTCTTTGGTAAATCATGGGCATTGCATCTTAATAACCTGCCTTTTTGCTACTTTACATAATCTATCATTATTTTAAGACTGCTCCCTTCTCTCCATATTCTTGCCTGTGCTTTTAGCTTTTTTCTACCCGAACACTGTCTTCTACATACCTCGCTGTCTTTATTCGGTGAGAGTTTTTCTTTTTTTGTTTTTTGCCATTTGATGACATCTAGCAGTTGGTAGGTTTTTTTTGTTCCAATCAAACACGGCACTGCTTGATTTTACAGTTACAGACTAAGGAGAAGATCTAATCAGGGAAATCTGCTGCTGAAGTGATTGGTTGGAACAAAGCCCTGCAATCTCCTGGGCCTCAGTGTTACACAGATGAGAACCGCGGCTCCACACCAAAGTCTTCACAAAGCTGTTTTATGCTACACTGTTTGCTGTGCTGTCTGCTTCATATCCTCTGAATAGAGAAGATCAGTTCAAGCCAAAACAGCGTCCATGTTTCCATCAGTAGTGTCCCTCCCCATCACAGCAGGCTTTCACACAGTGTTGGACACGCTGTCAGCAACAAGGAGCTCTATCCAGGCAGTGACGCTATCCACAGTGTCAGCAGCCTACTGCCTGTCGACTGAGTTTCATGGTGAAGGCTTTGAAAAATAAGTATTGTAAATCCAGTGGAAACTTTAAACACCTTTAAGCCCTAGTTACAACATGACAGCTTATGAATATTTGTGATGATTCTTTTGAATACTAATGTAATAACACTAATCATGAGGATAATGATCATAATCAGTACAAATCATACAGAGCAGAGGACAAAGCACGAACACCACTTAAAATCTATTTACACTTGAATGATTATAGTTTGTAAAACTAGACTGACTAAAAGGGCGAATGGATTTAGTTACCGTGACTTTGCAAAGAATTATAAATGTGATGAAGCATGATTAATTTAATGATGTAATGAAAAAAACACCGGGGTTTTTCATAATTGTACATGTTTCACAGTGGTTACACTGCTACAGTATATATTCATCTCTAATATCTCCAGTGGCAGTCTGTTTGTGATGAAGCACAAATTTTATTTTTCAAGTTTGGATGTTTGAAATGCTCTCCAGTAACTTGCATTTTTCTGAAAAACTCCCAAGTATTTTTCTCCAAGGATTAAGTCATTTGAATACATTGCTTCCTAAAGAGATGATACAGCCTTCCGTCGTCCACAGGCTCCCAGCTCTAATTCAAGTGCAGTCAGACCTGTTATTTTGAAAGCTTCCTCATTCCACCTGACTTTAAATAGTACTGCTGGGAACTTGCTGTTAAAGCACAGAGCTGCTAAAAGCAATGGGGGAAAACGCTGTTAAAAATCTAAAGAATTTTGTGACTGAAGAATGGATGGGTTAAATATAAAAGCTGAAAGACTTTCTTTGTATGAAGTGGAACTTGATCACTAGGTGACTCTTAAGTGTTTGTAGTGCAGAGAGAAGGAGCCACGTGAGAAGTACAAAGCTGTGAAAATGATATTGTTTCATCAGTATTCACCAGAGAGGCTGAGTCACTATCAGTTGATGGCTACTTTGAATAAGACATGAAATATTTCAGCACTTAAAGTGACCCTTCATGACTTTTCTTCAACTGTATAAACCTTCATTTTTACATTTTGCAAAACATGCAAGAAAAAGATACCCTGTCAGTCTACTTACCTTCTGAGACTTACAGCTTCATGACATTTTCTCTGACCTTTCAAACTCACAAGGTGAGTGAGGTGCAGTGCTTTATGATTCTTAGTTCATAGAACTGCATAAAGTTTTCAACTATGGCTTTTCTTTATGAAACATAAGCTTTATGATGAAAGAATTGTCCCCCAAAACTGCACTATATACTTCTACGTTGAAAAGGTATGCACTGTTTTAGATGTCAAATCTTTCATTAGAAAGGATAACACACACTCACTGACCACTTCAACAAGTAAATCTGTTCAACTACTCTTTAACTCAAATATCTATCAGCCAATCGTGGGGCAGCAACTCAATGCATTTAGGTATGTAAACATGGTTAAGAAAACCGATGAAGTTCAAATGGAGAATCAGAATGAGAAATAAAGGTGATTTTAATGGCTGTGAACATGGCACGGTTGTTGGTGCTGGTCTGAGCAGTTCAGAAACTGCTGATCTACTGGGATTTTATCTCTAAGTTTTACAGATAATAGTATGAAAAAGAGAAACATCCAAAGGCAGTCTGCTTCAAGCTGACAAGATGGCGTAACTCAAATAACCACTTGTTACAACCAAAGCATGCAGAAAAGCATCTCTGAATGCACATCATGTCGAACCTTGAAGCAGATGGGCTACAGTGGTTGAAGACCACACCAGGTGCCGCTGCTGTCGGCTAAGAATGGGAAACTGAGGCTACAGTTCACACAAACTCACCAAAATTGGACAATAGATGACTGGAAAAACCTTGCCTGGTCTGATAAGTCTGCTGTGACACTCAGATGTTAGTATTAGAATTTGGCGTCAACAGCATGAGAGCTTGGATACATACAGTACTGCCTCGTATTAATGCTTCAGGCTGCTGCTGGTGGTAGAATGGTGTGGGGGATAATTAATTCTTTGCACACTAGGTGCCCCTTAGTACTATTTCAGCGTTAAACACCACAGCCTACTTGAGTATTGTGGCTGACCATCTCCATCCTTTTATTACCACAGCGTACCCATCTTCCGATGCCTGCTTCCAGCAGGACAACATGCCCTGTGACAAAGCTCATATCATTTCAAACTGGTTTTTGGAATATGTCAGGGAGTCCGCTGTACTCATATGGCCTCGATAGTCACTAGATCTCAATCCAGTAGAGCACCGGTAGGATGTGGTGAAACAAGAGATTTGAATCATGGATGTACAGCTGACAAATCTGTTGCAACTGTGTGATGCCATCATATCAATAAGGATCAAAATATTTGAAGAACGTTTCCAGCACCTTTCTGAATCTACAACTGTATGCTTTGAACAATTAAGGCAGTTCTGAAGGCAAAAGTGGGTCCAAACTGGTCCTAAAAAGGTGTGTCTAATGAAGTGGCTGGTGCATCAGTGTACAGAAAGCTAAATTTTATTTATTGAGAAAAGATTATATCTTTGTTAAACATTTGGTTCTAACAGAAACCCAATGAGAGTAAGTGATTATTGTTAACCATGCAGTATACTTGTTTGTGTAAAATAAAATATTTTAAATATTAGGATTTCTTTTTTTTTTTAAAGAAAAAAGTCTAATAAGAAAGAGAAATACAGACTGAGATTAAGAAATAGATTAAGAAGTATATATTGTAATGTCATAATTGGGATAAGTCATTTATTGTTAATTTTCTTTTTATTGCTGCTGGTTTCTTTTTGTTTGTATAAATGTCTTTAACAGATAATAGTGATGACCAAAGTTTGTCAGAAGTTGCTAGTTGGACAAGTTTGCATGTAGCCTTCTAAAAGTTAATAGTCTGGTTTGAGCTTTAAGTGATTTGTTTCAACATCAGTGTTTCTGAATTGTTTTTATACCCACCTCTTTTTAATGTAGAATCTAAACAGTTAATTATCTTCTTCACAGTCAGAATCGTTTGACAGGTACCTTGGTCATTATTTTATGTTCATACATACAGTATCTTAGTAAGATTGAATTTATACCAATTTCATCGAGTCTACTGTTGATTCTGTCCCTTTTTTATCGCTTCTCCTCTTGATTCCTTATAAATTTTTCCATGTGGAGGAAAAGTACTGTAGGTTTTCAATATCAAGATAATTGTTTTGCATTAACTGTGACTCTGAACACAGTGTAGAACCAGTGTAGGGAAAGTGCTTGAATATGACTCAGGTGTGCCAAAGCTCTACTCCCAGTATGATATCTCTGTTTTGTTCAATTTTGTTCAAAGTTCAACTGTCGGAAAAACATGCCAGCACTGATAAAAACAATTGGAGGAATACAACTGAGATGAATTGGACAATCTGGAAGCGGTACTCAACTAGGACGGGTTTTTGATTGTCATCCTAAGCCATGTGATAAACTTAGGTTAAAGGGATAGTTCCCCCTAAAATCAAATTTCTTTGGCATGCGCTGCCTAGTTGCAGAGGTATTGGTTATAGCTATAGCTACCTTCTCCTGACTATAATGGAACTAAATGGCACAGTGTTGTTGTTTCATGCGCTTCGTGGTGCTCAGAGAATCAAAAAATGACATTTGAAAAACTCAAATGCTCTTTCCAGATGACCTGCTTATGCAAAAAAGAAAAAAGAAAACACAACTTCATTTTGAGCACCTTGCTATAGGAGCTATTTTCTGTCCACCTTCTACATCTGCTTACCAAAAGAAGCTTGCAGCCAGCTCACATTACATCTCAGCTGAGGAGTACTGTTTATTAATTATAAACTTTAATAGTAACGTTGTCTCATGCTGTTACTAGCATGAACCCATTGTCATGCATGGACACTTTCTACTTTATAATTAATGGCTTTCCACATGTTGTGTTTCATTTAAACATTACTCTGTTCTCATTAGAGATTAGCATCATTACTTGATATATTTATATATGCAGTAACGCAATTCTTTTGTCATTTTGCCTCTACGCCACCATAGTGGATTCTAAATCAAGCAGTCAGCATGTGATTGAGTTGTAGAATTTTTGCTTTAATTTAAGGGCTTTGGCAAAAGTATTGCATGTAGTGTTTAGGAATTGCAGCCATTCTTAAACGTAGTCCCCTATTTCCATTGTTGCAAAGGCAATGGGACAATGGCCTGATAAGCAGTTTCAGATCAAGATGAGGCCTATTTTTTTCATTATTTCATAAAATAGCAAGCAGATAAAAGATCTGGAGTCGATGCCAAGTGTTGAACTTGCATTTGGTAGATATTCAATAGAGCTCTCAATGTGAGGTCCAAAGAGACGATGAAGCAAGTGAAGAAGACCATTATAAAGCTGGAAAAACCTATCAGAGTGATCACAAAAACTTTAGGAGTAACCAAATTAGCTATGCATTTAGAGAGAATGAATGCACTGGCCAGCTCAGCAACACAAAAGGCCTGAAAGACTGCAGAAGACAGCTATAGTGGATGATCGCAGAATTCTTTCCTTGATTAAGAAAACATTTAGCCAAGTCAAGGACATAGGTGTATCATTGCCAAAGGTTACAATCAATAGAAACCTTCATGAATGATGGTCACACTCAAGAGCAGGAAGGTCTGACTCTGACGTCCCAGAAAATGTCTAAAAGAACCTAAAGAGTTCCAGAAACAAAATATGTGGACAGATGAAACCAAGATGAAATGATGAGAAGAGAAAGGTATAGAGAAGGAAATGACACGCTCAGGACCCGAAGCATACAACATCATCTCTCAAGCATGGTACATTATGACATGGACAGGCATAGCTGCTGATGGAACCAACCCACTAGTGTTTATTGATCATGGGACTCCTGATAGAAGTACCAGGATGATTCTGAAATATACAGAGCTATACCCTCTGCTCAGATTCAGCAGAATGCTGCAAAACTGATTGGACAACACTTTGCAGTGTGAATGAATAACAACAAAGCATATTGCAAAAGCAACTCAAGAGTTTCAAGTAGCTAATTCTAATTTGGGATGAAAAAATGTGAAACTGCCATGTTTTTTTTTCATAGAAAACAAATACACAGAACATTTCTAAAAAGAAATAAAACAAAATATTTGGGGTTGTAGAATTGGAGTTGGTTGTGGGAAAAAGGAAAATGTAGTTTAAAAAGGTTGCATTTGAAAAAGTAGTTTTAGACACTGTTGATACAGACAAATTTCTGCTGATATTCAGGTTTACAGGCCTTGGCTGAGACCCAAAGCAGAGAGTCCTGAGGCATCTTGATCCAGGCCTCGATGTACTCTAAGTGGGAGTTGGCAGGCGCATATAAAAATCTTTTTGGCTTAGCGTAGATATGTGGTGTACCTGCTCTGCATGTTATCAATACTCTCAAAGGACTTTTATATCAGTGTAGATGAAGAAGAAAAGAAAAAGAAGTATAATATTTCACCTCTTTCTCCAGCATTATTGTTTCACTGGCTGAATATATAACACCACGGCACTGAGCAGGCTTTGCACTTACAGCCTGTCACGAAAACGTATGTGTGTAGTGCTTGTAATTACAGCATAAGTTTGGGGTCAGTTTTTCTGAGAAACTTCTTGAAGAATACCTGGGAATAGCAGTAAAAACCTGCACACCCCAGGCAGTCATCCTGAATTACATTTTACATTTGCATCTACTGTGACCCAATTATTTTACCTATATTATGCATTCACTGTCTTCTGCCATGCCACTGTGGTGAACACCACAGGCTGTTTGGCCCACTGTCACAGCAGCGTGCTCTTGTAAACAAATTGAATTTATGTAACCTTGCTGACGGGTAGTAACTGCGGAGGCCAGACTGGCTGGTGAGCGTGGCGTCCCTGATGTTTGGAGCCCAGTGGAAACATAGTTATTACGGCCAGAAAGAGTGAACTCACCGCCTACAGTGGCAGCCAGCTTGTTTTGTTATATGGATGATGAAGTTGATGTATGGGCCCCTTGTATGCGCAGAACAGCCACAGTCTTTCTGCCAAGTGATGAATAGCATCAATACTGTGGGCTATTGGAAAAGACCAAGGCACACAAGATCTCATCTCAGCTCCTCTTTTCCATTTTCCATTTTTGGCAGATCTCAAATAAATTGTATTGTTTTCCTTTTTGTTTTGTCCTTGCCTTCCTTCCTTCCTCGTTCCTCTATCTATAGACTCCGCTCCTTTTGTGTAACTTTTAATGAGCTAAAAGGTATGCAAGAGTGCACAGGAAAGACTTGACAAAGCACTTTTGAAAGATTAAGGCTGACTAACGGCACAGTGGTGTCTGGTTGGCTTTGTCTCTCCCTTTTCTTTCCCTGCAACTGAGCAAGAGGCTGGGGGAATGAGCACTGCAATAGAGGTGAGATTAGAATCGGATGTGAATTGGCCTGGAGATTGGTTTGTAGACTGAAAATGCATGAAAATGGAAGATGGAATGGAAGTAGAGGGAAGACTGGGGGACACATGAACAATGAGAGAAGGTCACAGTTAAAAGCCAATGTGAGATGATAGTAGGGGTGGCTGATCGGAGGATGAGAATGATTGAGTGGAAAAATTTGCTCTCATCTTTGCATGGGAAGTGTATAATAGCTCTAGATTTTCTTCTCACGATTTAGTCTTATGCCATCTTTTCTCTCTGAGTATCCAACAGCTGCTTTGAAAGCCAGCAGACAGTCTGTGTTTTAGGTCGCCAGTGAAAGTGTTATGTGGCTTTCAACCCATATTTCATGTCATTAGTCACCTCTAAGTGAATTTAATGAGAAATTACCTGTTATAGCAGCCAAAACAGGTTTCATGCCACTGGAGAAGCAGCACATTAATCCTTCCTAATGACTTATGATAATCATCTGAGCCTGAAACCTGTGGACTACTCATGGGTGTCTAAGGCAGCTTACCCATAACACTCATATTGATGGATGATGATCTGTGGTCTAAGATGTCTTTTCTCTTTGTGTGTAAGCTCGCAGCATCCAAAAATCATAAGCTGTTTTATAGTACTTGTTGTTGCCTGCATTCCATTTTCCAGTGTTTGGAATCAAATTATTTCCAAGCAGAGGGCTCCATCGATTGTTTGTTGCACTTGGTGTCAGACAGACGGCTTCCATAAAACTTTGATGTGGTCTGCTTTCCTCTTTGCCTCAACAGGAGTTAGTGTTTGGGTGTTAGCTCTCACAAAGGGGACACTATTGATTCTTGCATTTATTTTCACCTGTGCTTTCCTCTTTTTCCCCTCTTACAGTGGCAAACATTTTGTGGCGAGAAGAAGGTACGTCTAGACTGCTTCTGCTTCACTATAACTTTCATTAAACTGAGTTAATTGAATTTCTGTAATAGGGTTACTGAACTGTGATGAGACGGATTAAATGATTTGATGCTTCGAGAGTAGATAACAATGTCGTAGGCTTATTTCCGTTCTAAATGTTCACACTGTGCAGGCTCATAAGCTTTTTCAGGTATGTAACAGTGCTGCTTCTGCTCTCCCGCAGGTCTTGGCATTGGCAACATGTTCTATGTGTTCTATGAAGATGGAATCAAAGTCATTCAGCCAGTTGCATGTGAGATACAACGGCACATTAAACCCAGCGAGAAGCTGCTGGCTCTGCAGGTGAGTATTAAAAAAAAATAATTCGTTTTGTTTTTAAACAGTGTTTTTTTTTTTTTTAAGTCGAAACATTATTATTCCCATATATGAGATTCATAAAGTATTTGTCTTTTACTGTTTGTTTGTTAGCAGGATTATGCAAAAAAGTTACAGATGGATAGGGATGGAAATTTGACTAGTGGTGGGGCTTGGCCCAACTTAGAAGTGATTAAATTCTGGAGTCAATCCATATCTGGATCCAGATGTAATGTGCAAATGCAGCCAGAAGGTGGCACCTAGAAGTTGTTCACAAACTTTTACAACAATTTACAACAAACCAATAAAACTGTGTGATTAAGTGTTGCATCCATGCATCCATTTTCTGCCGTTTGCCCAGGTACAACTCATAGGGGCAGTAGTCTAAGCAGAGATGCCCAGATCTCCCTCTTCCCAACCACCTCCTGCAGATCTCCTAGTGGGACATCAAGGTGTTCCCTGGGTCTTTCCCAGAGCCTCCCAGTGGACCATGCCCAAAGCACCTTAACAAGAGGCATCCAGGAGACATTGTAGTCAGATGCCCAAACCACCTCAACTAGTTCCTTTCGATGTGGAGGAGTAGCAGCTTTATTCTGAGTCCCTCACAAATGATGGAGCTCCTCACTCTGTCTCTAAGGGAGAACCCAGATACCCTTTAGAGGACGTGCATTTCTGCCGCTGTATTTACAGTCTCATTCTTTCAATCACTACCCACAGCTCCTGGCCATAGGTGAGGGTGGGAATGTAGATCAACCAGTAAATCATCAGCTTCACTGTCACACTCGGTTCTCTCTTCACCACGACAGACCAGTACAGCATCTGCATTACAGCTGAAATAAGTGATATTCCACTAAAAGGAGAAACGTGCAAAAACTACTACAGCCACTAGAAAATCTAGTTCAGACTCCACCAGACAAAGTTAGCATATCAGAGGGCTTAGCACAATTATATGTAGTCATTTGAGACAAGGGTGGGAGGGGGGGGGGTGTTACAGTCCTCGAAGAAGTGTTGAATTGTTTCCAGTGAATATCTAATTAGTTGAAACGCCCATCCCTAACTGATATCTGTGCAAGGAGGAGCCCTCAAGCCTTAGAGTTGGCACAAATCACATTTTACAGTTTGTTTCTAGAACAGTGAAGTAAAATGTAAATCCCTCTTTGAGCATTTTTGTTAAATAATAGTAATTTTTCTAAACATTTTTCATTAGTGTTGACAAAACCCATAAAAAGACAAAAACCAACAATGGATTTAATCTTCTTAGCAGTATGGTCTGTGTTTCCAAAAGATGGATTTATCTGTGCCATAGAGGCCCAAAATCTATTAAAAGCACGGCCTTTTATAAATATCTACTATAAAGCATTAAAGTAGACATCTGTGGTGTATTTAACAAGAGGGTTTGCTATTTTTTGAGTGTCAGAACACTAATGTGGAAAATTAATAGCACCTTGTATTATTTCAAGGCATTATTTGGTATCAATGCATGTCTCTCTAGGAAATCACTTTGCAAAACCTGTTTTTTTACTAAATTCCAAAGAAACTGTAATGATTTGTGCCTGGCAGGAACTCACAACACTGTTGAATGCTCCCTATAAAAGGTTTCATTTTGTTACACTGGAAAATCTTGTCAAAGAACCAGATAATGTAATAAAATGCAAGCAGAAAAGAGGTTGTTGACTAATCTTGCAAACCCTTGGCTGGCATAGATCAAAAACTAAACATCTATCACCGTGAAGTAAGAAATACAAATTTATTCTAGCTGTACAGTAAGTGCTTTGCAGTGAAGTCCTGTGGACAAACAGAAGTGTTTGTTAATCTTTCTATATGGCAAGCGATATATTATTCACTGCAAAAATCTGACAAAACAAGTGTCCCGTTGTCCGCTTTAGTTATAGCTACTATGATCAGTCAGCTGGATTAATCTGGGATTTAGCAGCAGCTAAGCTAGTGAAGCTCCTGCTGTACATTTTATGGCCCCGAACCACACAATTTAAAAATAAATTATGACACCTCCTCCTCTCCTAATTTGTGATACTAACAGACCTGAAGCTTGCCATTGTAGTAGACCAACAGGAAAATTCTTCATAGAAACTCCAGAGATCTAAATTCAGACTAGACCAGAAGAGTCCACCAAGGTGGAAAAATCCCATCATCCATCCATTTTAACTGTCTGTCTAAGCAGAGTGGTGGGAGCAGGGCTAACATAGAGAGACAGACCATTCACACGGCCAATTTAGCATTACAGTTAACCTATGATGCATGTCTTTGAACTGTGAGAGGAAGCTGGAGCAGCTGGAGAAACCCACGCAAACCCCGAACCAAAATCCTCTTGTTTTAAGGTGATTAGGCTCATCCATTGTACCACTATGTCATGTAATGGTGACATGAAATAGTTGCATTATACAATTTATTTTATTAAATACACAATACTTCCAACAATGACATACTGGTACCTTTATAGTTGATTTTAAAACATGTTAGCAAATATCCAGCAGGCACTGACTAAAATTGTTTGGGACCATGTTTCTGGCCACCCAAAGAGTAAGAGTCCTGTTTTCACTCTATTAGCTTTGTTTTTGGTCTCCATCATTGTCAGAGGAAAAATCTGCCACCGTGTTTACTAGGAAGTTTTTTTTTAAGTTTTCTTTTCCACTGACAGGAGTCAATAAGTACAAGCGTGTTCTATAAACTTCTGTAAAAAATTATGGGCTGAAAGAGTAATTTTCTCTTTGTTACAACAAGTGTGTTCAGTATTGTATTCTAAAGAAAACTAGTGGGGGAAGACTGGAGCTGGACATTGACAGACAGATTGATGCATCTGCAGTGATGTGAATGCCATACTGCTCCGTTATAGTTAAGAGAGAGCTGAGTGTGAATGTGAAGCTGTCAATTTATAGATCAGTCTATATTCCTAGCCTCACTTTTGGCTATAAGCTTTGTGTGGTGACAGAAAAAATAACATTGCATATTTAAGTGGCAAAAAAATGAGCTTCCTCTAAATAGTGTCTGGGCTTAACTGATAGGGAGTGAATCTCGGTCATTCTTAAGGGGCTCAGAGTAGAGCTCCTGCTCTTCTGCAAAGGGCATCTGAGTAGGGTGCCTCCTGGGTGCCTTTTAGGTGAGGTGTTTTGGGCAGCTCATCAGAGGAGACCCAGGGGTAGACCCACTAAGACAAGCTGGAGAGATATGTCTTTGGTTTGGCTTTCTGTTGGAAGAGCTGGAAGCGGTGGCTGGTGAGAGGGAGGTCTGGGCATCTCAGCTTAGACTGCCGCCTTCATAACCTGGACCCCAGTAAGTTGTAGGAAATAGATGGATGGATGGTTGAAGAAAACAATGCACACTGGACATGGGGGCCACCTGTTGGGTCACTGTGTTAATTCACTGATAGAGCTAATGCAGTCAGAGTTGGTTTCACCTGGCAGGGAACTGTTTACACCCAGCTTCTACCACTGAGACACTGTTTATCACTGAAGCTTTTGAGCAGCAAAACACTCAACGCACCCGGCTGATGGATACCTGTTAGATTTACATGTGTTCTCGAATAGCCGCTTTCCTCCGAGTTGCCTTTCATCCAGGGGCCCTCGGCTGATTGGATGGCTGTTATACATAAAGCGATGCCATGAATGCACAACAATCAGCCAAGCGTTCCTCTGAGAGGTGTTTGTATTAGGATATCAATCACTGCAGCACTCCAGTGTTGTCTTGGTGGATTGTGGTGTGAACACATGAGGCTGTTTCCCAGCACAGTGTTCACGTTTTTTCCATCACAGAGGATTGATTGCTTATGGTAATCACACAGCCAATCCATTATCCAAGTCTACCATATAGAGTACTGAACTGTGATACGCACCATATTGAAGAAAATACAATGATGCCCAATTCTAGTTCAGGAAGTGTCTTTATTTGTCCAAAACAGAGGACAATCAGAACCATTATATTAGCCTTTTATCACTGCCACATGGTCTTGTTGGAAGGGTTTTATGAATATGTTTTTTCAATGAATTATGTGTATGAACCTCATGATTTTTGTGCATTCATTTTGATCTTAAAAACAAAGAGTTAATAAAACATAATTGGAATTTTAAAAACACCATTTGCAGGGAAGTCAGGTTTATTTTACAAACCCAAAGGGGCTCAGTCAATGGTTCATTTGCACACGCTCTATAATTTCCTTTCATTTCACTAGAAGCGTTTTCTAAGTTTCCTGTGTTCCAAGAGGACCTTGTTTTTCTCTAAATAGTGATTAACATGCTGGTTTAACAGAAAAAAATAAAATAGGATGCATTGATAAAGCTAGTTTAAACTAACTTTCAGTTTTTTGAAAAATGTTTATTCATGCTTGGAGAATCCTCTAAAAGCTTTAGGTGCTACTGAGTTATTCATCATGTAAAAATGCAGCCACACAGCATACTGAAACATTGTGAAAGTAGGATCACGTCATGCTATAAGTGTACAGAAGTTTGGATTGAGACCTTGGAGAAACACCTTGAGAGATTAGACATGATTGTGCCGTTACTTTTACCACAAAGTTTTTCTTTCTGACACTTTTTGGATGTTACTGCTTCACTGTTTTCGGCAGTTTCCCTCCCTACAGACAGCTTATGTGTCACAAATGTACTAACGCTACAAATCATCCAGCGGCTTAACTGGAGAATATCAGAAGCCCCATATTTCTCACAGTAGCTCTTTAAATGTCATCACAATCCACATTCACTAGTGTAGAGAGTAAAAATCCTCTAAATATAACTCCACACTAGTATTTTTTTACAATAGCTTTTAAAGCTGTACAGCACCATATTATTTCTTGTGTGGATCCACTGCTGCATAATGCCATATTGCAGCATTGTGTGAAAAATATATATATTGTTTTCTATCAGGAGAGTGTAGGCATTTCAATAATAAAGGGGAAAAACATATCGCTGCAGTCTTCAGAAGCTGTCAGTTACTACACAAATTGTATACATGGATTGCACCCCCACACACACTGACATATGCAACACACATAAACAGAGAGGATTACAGCCGCCTCCATTCACACCCTCAACTGGGCATCAGATGTTCGATTTCTCACTTCTTAAAGGTGCAATAAGTTAGATATTTACAGCCCCCTAGCAGCAAAATGACCACAGCGTAGGTCTGCAGGGGTGTCACAGGGTTCAATAACAATGACTCAACGATTACTTCAGGTAGTGCAAGGATTTCTGGCTTTTAAAACGACTTCTCCAACCTGTTTTGGAGTAAAAATCCCTGACAGATGGTGCTGCACCTGGACACTGCAGTTGCAGAGAATTGAAAACCTTGTGATTGAGCCAGAAAAGTCAAAGTGCTGTCATTGTTTTAGTGATTTGCTTCTTGAAATGACCTCTTAGCAAGACGTTTTTGTTGAAAGCCTGTATGCCAAATTAACCTACAGATAAGACACAAGCAATGTGTCAGGAGGTGGCCAGTAGAGATTACATCAGTTTTCTCTTTGTTTCCTCCTCATCCTTGATATA
>VUQH01045784.1:10318-38159 GCA_015106775.1 Etroplus canarensis | reverse complement strand
AATGAACAAAATTTGTAAATGGTTGCCAGGAAGCATACATTTTTTCAACAGACCCTCTGATGGTAAACTTAATCTTTTCTAAGTGAATATGGCTCATAACGTCTCTGATCCACTGGCCAAATGTTGGAGGTCGAGCATCCTTCCATTTACTAAGAATGTATAGGTTTATAACAGTAGTATTAGAAAAACACCAAACAAGAATTTTTTTTTTTGGAAGGCTTGCCAGGACAAAGCCTTTTCTCCCTAAAAAGATTATGGCAGCAAGGCTTAGGTTTGCAAAGTTGCAGCTAAAAAAAAAAATCACAAGACTTCTGGAACACTGTCCTTTGAACAAACCAGACCAAAGTGGAGATCTTTGGCCATAATTTACAGAATCACGTTTGGCGAAAATCAAACAGTACACAGTACAAACACTGAATGCCAACATTCAAGCACAATGGTGGAGGGAAGATGATTTGGACCTGTTTTGCAGCCACAGTACCTAGGAACCTTGCAGGAAATGAGCTGGCCATGAACGCCTCTGTGTACCAAAGTGTTTGAGAGTTAAATGTGAGGCCATCTGTTTAACATCTAAAGCTTGGCCAAATTTGGGTCATGCAACACAAAAATGATCCCAAGCAGAGCAGTGAATCTACAACAGAACTGCTGAAAAACAAAACAGATCAAGGTACTGCAATGACCTTAACCCAACTGAAGTGCTGTGGTGGGACCTTAAGAGAGCTCTGCAACGCCCAAATACCTCAATGAACTGAAGCAACTCTGTAAGGAGGAGTGAGCCAAAATTCCTCCACCACCAATGTGAGAGGCTGATAAAGTGATGCAGAAAATTATACTTCAAGTTTTTGCAACAAAAGGTGGTTCTACAAACTACTGAATCAAGGGGTGCACTTAGTTTTTCATAGGATTGCATAAAGACCTGTGAAACTTCCCAGCTAACTCTGGAGTTCTTTGGTTTCATTCCATATATAATTTTGATTCTATACATTCAAATTCAAGCCATATATTCAAGGTAATATATAGATAATAATGTTACATGTACATATATAATTTATTTTAGCATGTGTGTGGCTGCTGACTTGCCACTCGGAATGCATTCAAAAATAACCTGCGTGCCTCCATCTAATTCCTTCCTTATCTTCCCCAGCCCACTCTGCTCTCCCCTGGCTTCCTGCGCTTCTCATGCTGACCCCTCTCTCTTCTTCTGACGTGCCCTCGCCATCCACCTCCTCACCTTTGCAACCGAGCGTTTTGCCTTTCTCCACAGATCACACCATCTGTGCTGCACCAACAAAGAGTAAAACATGAAAGAAATGCAACAGAACTATGTTTTCAGCACTAACTAAAATATTCAGGAGTTTACTATTAACTGAAGCTTTTAAGCTTTAAATTGAGGAAATCGTTGTTGGCAATAACTACAATTCCTTTATTCTAAACAGTATAGCTTTAAGATTTCTTTTGGTCTTGTTTTGAAGACTCAAGTTTGGCATTTCTGCCATCGGCTTAATGTTTATTTATTGAAAGCACATGTCACAATTGACGGGTGGATGTGACTGAATAACCTAGGAGACAGCACACACATCTCATAGTCACCATACCTCACAGCATACAATGCTTTATTATATAATTTGCTCTAAAACTGACAATAACTTAGAACAACAAACATGATACTTTATTAAAAATGACTTTAAACTAATAATGTAGACCATTAGCGAGCGTACTGATGTTAAAAATTACATGAGCAATACAGGGTCATTTCCTCAGACGTCTTTTGGACTGTTTTTTACAACCGGAGAAGTTGTCCCATGCTGGCTATTAGAACAAATGGTGCTTTAAGGCACTTTGAACTGGATTAACTTTTCATACCCAGAAGCTGCTCCCATCTTTTATCTATAGTCTGTGGTCTGAAACGACTTTTGGACCCTAAATTCTATAAATCTTACAATCTATCTTCTTTACAGCAAGTTTACAGACTCGCAGCAGTGTTTCAGTGGCTGTAGGCTTGTTTGGCACAGGATAATAGTGATTCATTTTCTTTTTAGGTCAAAAAACTGACTGGAGTAGACTCATGTACGGCCAGTTACCGTATGCGACTGAGCAGAAATTCATGTTCTGATTAAGAAGAAACGTGTTACCATTTTTAGGTTGGCAGCTTCGCTGCTAGTACAGTAGTGTGGAAGTCTGGGCCAAGAGAACTAAAGCTCAGTGCTCATCCAGCAACCTCATTTACAACAGCGTTAATACGACTACAGGAGTGGTTTTGATTGAATGCCTTGCTACTGGTAATTTATAATATTAAGGTTTATTGGGCAGCAGTTAAGTTGTGTTGCAGCCAACAGGTTCATAGAAGGATGCGTTCTGCCACCGTCCCTGCCTCCTTTTCTTTCCCATCCCTCTTTTTCTCTGTCTCTCTTGCTCAGTTTCTTTCTGTCATGTGTCTTCTCCTCTTCTGTAGCCTCCTCTGCCCTCAGCTCTTACCCATGCCCTCAGCTCCCTGACTCACAGGCTCCTTCAGGGCCACAGGGAGAAGTGGAGCGCACAGTCCAGGCCAAAGCATAAATATTAGCTCAAGGTCACGGTCACAGAGCTCACACTGGGCTATGCATAATCATGAATCCAACTCCAGCTCGTCTTGCTTTCACACAATCCTTATGTCATATTACTGCATACTGACTCAACACCTGAACACCCACTGCATTTCTCACCACTGACACTGGCTAACCTTGAAGGGTTAACCTCAGGCAATGAACATGATCCAACTTTAATTGGTGTTTTATTTTATGTCATTATTACCTTATGGTTGTTAACGTTGCCCACATGCTAACCCACATTCCTAGGGTTATCTACAGATGCATTTTCATATTAAGTTCAAAATGTTCTAGACATATTCTAAAGGGACTCATGCACTCCCAGAGATAAAACACTGCCATTTTCACATCTGGGAGAATGATGCTTTAAATTCAGATACTTGCTTTGCTGATTTGTTCGACATTATCCTGAGATGAAACACAGGCTATAAAGAGAGAAGGGAGATTGGAAGTAAAGCAGAGAACGGCAGGCTGTGTTTCCTTTGAATTCCATCTTTAATAGACACCACAGCTTCCCCTCTTTTCTTCCTTTCTTTCCCCTCATAGCCTTGTTCCTTCAGTCCTCCCGTCTATTATTTTCTCTATGTGATCCTGCACCCACTCAGCACAGAGACACATTTAAATCTGGCCTCCACAGGGGCTTGCAATAAAATGGTATTTAACTGCTTCCTCAATTCTCTCCCCTCTCTCTCTCTCTCTCTGCTACTCTCTTGTATTTTCCTAGTAGTAAACTCTGCACGTCCCTGCACCGATGCCCTGGATTCCCGGCTGCCTCCTTTCATAACCCTCTCCTCCTCTCCTCGCTCTGTCTTCCGCCGACTCACTTCAGGCCTCGACGGGCTGTGAGGTCATCTTTAGAAACGTGTGTGA
The DNA here is from genome assembly GCA_015106775.1 of Etroplus canarensis. NCBI lineage: Eukaryota > Metazoa > Chordata > Actinopteri > Cichliformes > Cichlidae > Etroplus > Etroplus canarensis. The sequence goes on along the minus strand of VUQH01045784.1, from coordinate 34,704 downwards.
TCTCTTGGTCATTCCCCTCCTCTCTTTTTTCTTTAAGTGTCTCACACGTTCTTCCCGTCTGCCAATTGTAAGCCATTAACCTTTCCTCTCTTTCCACCACTTACAGTCCCCCCCCCCCGCTCTGTATATCCTCATGCCATTAACGTTGCCTTCACCATGCCTTACATCCCCCTTTCTGTTTTAACCCCTCTCTGTTCTCTCCGAGTTTTTCCCCTGCATCATCACTTCCTTGTCCTGCATGATAATCTTGCTCTGCTCTGCCTTGTTATCTCGCCCTCCTCTCTTCCCTCCTTCCTACACTGTAGTCACCCTCTAATTGCTGTCTCACCCCTGCTGTGCTCGGACCCGGAGGCTAAATGATTTCTACAGGGAGAGTGGGAGCACACGAAAACACAGAGCTGTTTGCAAAATCCTTTTTTAATAACTATTGATGAGTTCCTTGTCTCTGTGTGAGTGTGTGTAGGTGTGTGTGTGTGTTTACAGTTGGTACTGGACCGCCTATTTGCACCATCACACCCTCTTCTTATCTTTTGTCTGTGTGGCTTCATGCCTCTTTCCTCTCTAATTCCTTCGCACTCATAAGAGATACTTTTATGTGAACAGTGCTATTTATAACTTTGAAGCAGGGCTTGCAAGTTTTCTGTGTGATGTACTGGTGTACTAACAGTGTGTACTACTCATTTTTTGACACAAATGTGTACTTAGAATCTACAAGTGTGTGTATTTTCCACAACTTCTACACATGTCTAGGATGAAACTAAGCATCTGTTTCCTACAGTAGTAATAGTAAAACTGATATTCACATCTTTTGCTTAGGTACATTTTTCACATTTGCAATAAAATTCACAAAGCAGGTCCCAGTGCCTGACCCAAAAATACATTTAATTTGACTTGTGATTTTACAAAATGTACTAATAAAATTCAAAAATCTACAACCTGACAAAGACTGAGGAATACATGCACAATGGCGAGGGGCAACAAGGCAGGTGAATTCAGTCAGAAGAGTGGGAAAGGGGAAGAAACAAGTGAAGTAAAAACAGAAAGCCACATGAGGAACTAACCTTACAAAAGCTGACACTAACAGAGATTCCAAGAATAAACTCGGAAAACAGTGAGATGCAGGCAAAGAAAACACAAGAGGCACATGGAGAAGAAAGACACTTAGGAAAAGCACTGCAAAACTAGAAGTAAGCATACCAACAAGACACAAGGATCCCAACAAAGGCCATGGTGAAATGCAGTAATGCTACACTGTGAAAGCAGTACATCACAAACAAAAATTAGCAATTTTTTTTCTACAGTTATGTTTATAAAATTTCAGTCCAAATTGGGTACAATTAAATGTTTCTTGTCAATTAATTTAAATGTAGCAGAAACAATATGACCATCAGCTATAAAAAGTTTCCACACTGCAATTTTTCAAAATATTCTATGTATGTAGAATCTGCGAAGTAACTAGAAACCATATCTGCAAATAGTTACACTATATGAACCAAAGTATTGGACCACCTTCACATTATGCCTGCAGGAACTTTTAAAACATCCCATTCTAAATACATAGGCTGTAATAGGGAGTTGGTCCCCCCCTTTGAAGCTATAACAGTTTCCACTCTTCTGGGAAGGCTTTCCACAAGATTTTGGAGTGTGTCTGTGGAAATTTTTGCTCATTCATTAAGAAGAACATTTGTGAGGTCAGACACTGATGTTGGATTTGAGTGCCTGGCTTGCACTCTCCATTCTAATTCATCACAAATGTAATCAGTGGGGTTGAGACTGGGGCTCTGTGCAGGCCAGTCAAGTTCTTCCACAACAAACTCATCCAATAAGATTGTTAAGGACCTTATTTTGTGTACTGGTGCAGTCATACTGGGACAGAAAAGGACATTTCCACACACTTTTCCCACAGAGTTGGAAGTATAGAATTGCCCAAAATGTCTTGGCAATCTGAAGCATTAAAGTTTCTCTTTAGTGGAACTGAGGGGTCCATGCCAACTTCACAAAAACAATCCTAAACCAAAGTGATTATGCATCATTGTGCTTGGTGGTATAAAGCTGTGGAAACCTAGACCAAGAAGCACAGTAGAGCGTTGACAACTTCTACGCACTATGCACCCCAGCACTTAGCAACCCCACTCTGTAGCTTTACAAGGTGTGCCACTTTTTGGCTGTGTTTCAGTGGCTCCTAAATACTTCCACTTTGCAATAATACCACTTATACTTAATTGTGGAATGTCTGGGAGGAAAGGAATTTCACAACTGACTTATGGCAACATGGACTTCAACAGTATCACGTTCGAATTCAGTGAGCTCTGTAGAACCACCCATTCTTTCACAAATGTTTGTAAAGGCAGACTGCATGGCTAGGCAATGGGACTGAATGAAACACCTGAATTCAATGACTGAGAGGTGTGGCCCAATACTTTTGTCCATATAGCATATAGCATAAAAAAGAAACATTACCTGTAACTGAATAAATATAATGAGTTTATTTTCTTGTAGCTAATAAGGAACAGGCTTTGCAAGAGTGAAAATTAGCGAAAAACATGCACACCAGCACTTAACTCCCTGTGACAACTCATTCTTGCCCTTGCATCACTCTAAGAATTTCTTACTTCTCCAGCATCGCATGTGCGCATGTTGCACCCAGAGGCACTGCACAGAGGCACAGGACTTATCGATAACAGAACGGTCAGTAACTAACTGTGTTATTTATATATCTTTAGATGCCCTCGGGCAGGAGGCATCTTTAAATGCACTTTGCAGAGCAATTTCCAACAGTGAATGTTAATGAATGATTCAGAGTAATGAGAAAGCTAAGTATATACTGTAGGAAATGGCTGTATTGTTCAGCATGTCAGGAGCTAAAAGTGTCTAATTACTGTTTCATATTGATGTCTACATGTTATAGATTTGTGCTGTGTTGTAGTGTGAGTGCCATGTGTGGCACAGACACCAATGTTAATTGTGTACTACCAGCATATTTCACTATGAATTATGTATGCTCATGATGATGTTAATGATATGCTAATGAGGATGATAGCCTTGGTCCATTTCCTGTTGCACTGGTGAATTAGATATGCACATTCACCAACATGCTAGGTCTCACATACACTTAAGCTGTTATAAAAGGTGAGACGGAGCAAGAAGGAATTGCTATCAGGGAGGGAGAAGCCGCTGTATATGTCACGTTTTCCCCCCACACGAGGTGTTAGGAGTTTGCATTTCAAGAGGAGAGTAAGGGGAGAAGAAAAGCTAATCAGAAAGGGATGTTTTTTTTTTAATCCCAGCTCTGCTGAGGCGCCTTTCCTCCTCAAGAAAAATCTGTGTTTCTTTCGCACAGCCTCTGCAATCACTTGAAACCCCATTACGGACCATGTGACAGCATCAATTAAATTCACAATTATCATGGGGCAGAGACACTCCAGCGTGAGAAAATATAGTAACACGGCATCGTCTGCAAGTGTGTGCACGTGTGCATGTATGTGAGTGTGTGCGTAGGTCTCTGCATGCGTTTGTACGAAAAAGATAAAGAGCAAGAGCGTGTTTATAGAGAGCAGAAAACTGAGTCAGACAATTCACTGCTGAAAATGCCTCTTACCCTTTTAGGCAACTCCAGCAAACCTGAACAACTCTCCAAAAGCAATATGCTACAGTAAACAAAAACTTACATCTTTGACAGCATAAAGACATTTCAAGGGCCACTCTACTGGAAGCTGATGGATAGTGGGAGGCCTATAGGCTGCTTCACTTTATATTTTTTAGATTTAATAACAGATTATCTCATCTTTTGACAGAGCTTCTAACAGTTTGAAATCATAGAAAGTGCCCATAAATATCCATCAAACACTGCATTCAGTGCTGTGTCCACAAAGTTGGCCCCCTAATTCATTATCAGTTTAGCAGCAGGGCCTTTGTCTCCTATTGACATCACAGATTAGACACTTGGCTCTAGTCTCCAGCTTTACTAGAGATTTATTCTGAGCAAACTGTCCAAGATCACACAAAAATCCAGCATGAATAAATGTCAGAAGGCAGATTTTTAAAGCAAGCCTGCAGAGTAACACCTTCAGATGACCACGGTTTGTAGGTCTAAGAGAGCACAAGGATAGTATAACTGGCTTTAGGCAAGATGCATTGTTTAGAATCACAGACAACAGTGTCTGCAGCTGACTGAACCTGATTTTGGACTGGGCTGGACCTGGCAGGTGGAGCTGATTTGGCCTGCACAGTCAATTTCTTCACATTTTCCACCATAGCACTCTCCATTAAAGCACAAGCAGGTCCCCAGTAGGGTAAAAAAAAAAAATAAAACAAGTCTGCATTGATCTCTCTACCTATAGCCTGCACTGGGACAGAGCAGGAGATTAAAAATTCATAAGCGTATTAAGATCTATAAGAGCATTATACATGTGTGCCGCCACTGTCTAATACAGTAGGGAACTAATCATATGCATCTCTAACCCAGCACACACACAGAAATGCACAATCACAATAGTGTTTTGGGTGTACTCCAAGTGTCAGCACTATCATATGAGCGTGTGTGTGGCCTGGCGTTGTTCCCTCCTTGAGTGCCATACAATGTGCTGGCATAAATACCTGCTTGACACAGCAGATTGGCACTAATGGCTTTACACGCAGTGCCATCTGTAAGCTGGACCATTGGCGCTTGCATCTTCTCCAGTGCTTCATAACACTCAGTTCATCAGTCATAGTACAAAGCAAAAGGAGCCATATTAAATTTTGGCTAAACATCAGCAAGGCTTACACACAAAGCCTGCGATGTTCTGCCCATCTGTGTGCACCTGGATATTAAAACCTAAAGAGCCAACGTGATTTGGGTCTTTTTAGTGCAACAGACCTCCCACTGAGCTGAAGCTCTGAACTTGAAGCACTCACACATGCACACACCAACTTCTTACAGCCTGCAGCAGTCACACAGGGATCATTACTATTCATTTGCTCAGCAAACTGGCCACACAGGCTTATAAATTAGCTCATCTACCGCAGCTGGGTACTGAGACAGTTGGCGCATGCTGAGGACTGAGAGCACAGCCATTACAGTGCAGGGCTCCAAGACACCTTCTGTCCAGCCGACGTGACCTCTTCCACGCTCATCTGCTCACTCTTTAAAGGGGGGGGGGTTACTGTGTGAGTGTGTGTGTCGGGGACTGCGGCTAAGACATGCCCAGTCAATGATCTAAATAAATTGCAGACCTGAGCAATAGGGCTATGGCTCTGCCTGTGTTTGCTGAGAGTGAACACTGTGATAAATCCTGTCAAACCAAGAGTAAATCAGTCTGAATGAAATAACATTAGTGGGATCTTGCAGACCTGAGACCAAGAGGGAGGAGAGCTGACAGGGCTGACCTATAGGGAAATGAGGGAACACTCGGACAACTCTTGCTTTCTGCCTTCCGGGGAGGATCAATGGTGGAAGGAAAAAGTAAAGCTATTAATTCTCCTGGATATGTCAATTCCCATTGGCTGGTACAGATTGGTAGTGATCATGACGAGCCCCTCGGGCACACAGGATCAGGGGCTTTTGTTGCGCCTCGGTGCACCATAGATTCATTGAAGTTTTTTACAGCTACCTGCAAGGCTCCGCATGGGAGGAATGTAAATCAATTCCAATTGTAGATTTATAACAATGCACACAAAAAAAACTTGAAGCATGACTGTGGGGTTAAAGTATGCTAATCATCTCTTGTATAAGATGTGTAACTGAAACGAGGACCTGAGGTTAAATAAGCCATGTAAGAGACTTGAAACAGTGTCTTAAATATTCATAAAACAGTTCACTTGTAAATGATGAATGAAGTTTTCCCTTACCCGGCCAATGAGCACAGGTTCCGGCCCGGCGTATTCTTCAATCACGAAGAACTGGTTCCAGATCCAGCTCCTCCTGCTGCGAGAACGTGACCCCTTCACCTCCATACGGTCACGCACCTCTTCTTCCACCTCTGACTCTGCTTCTTCAAACACGAGGCCCTTTGCATTTTCAGGATCGACAGCTTGCATCTCAGTGTCTTCTGCAGCACGGCCCCATTCAGGAGCAGGGTGGAGCCTTAGGACATGACTGCTGTTGACAAGTTTGTTGTCTTCATCTGCAGAGTACTGAGCTGTGCTGAGATCTGTTTGAGCAGTGTGAGCTGACTCTGTTAATGGGTCTCTATGGGAATCTGCTCCTCTGTTCCCCGGTCTCACTCCCAGGGGTTGCATTGTCAGCACAGACGGAGGAGAATCATTTGTTTCAGAGGGAACATACAGTGGGAGATGTTTTGTCGATGTAAATGGTGGTTCTGTTTGGCTGATCATTACTTCTTTCTCGGGGCTCAAACTGACCTCGCTGCGAGGTGTTGACAGTAAACGGGCAAAGTGTTTACTCCTGCTATCGCCACTATCTGAACCCTGTTTTCCCAAGTTGTCCTGCCCTTTACTTAAAGCTGGCTTGACTTCACTTAGCAGATTAATACGAGTGTCAGCACCCTGGTCTCGATTAAGATCTGGAGTGGTGACTGGGCTTGCATAAGGAAATGCAGTCTGATTATCATATCCTGTGTGAGACTGAGTGACAGCCATATCTTGTCTCGGCACTTTCTGAGCCTCTAACTGTCCGTGATTAACGTCAATCAAATCTCGCTTCCTGCTCCGACTGCCCTTGCCTGGAAAGCTCAGGCTGGGAACACTCTGCATTTGGGAATTGACAATCCTAACCAGATTGTCTTTTGAGAGCAGCTTCAACACTCCATAATTGCCAGTGAGGTTCAGTTTTCGGCTTGAGTCTATGCTGAAACCTTTTCCTGGCATGCCCGTAGTATGGACACTAAAATCAGGTCTGCTTTTGGATCTAGCACCAGATTTAAACTTGGTTTTATTGGCGTGTAGATCTAGCTTATGATGAAGTGTGAATGTTTTCTCTGACCTCCCTGTTTTGGAAGCCTCAGCGTTCTTAGTGTTATTTTTAACCTTCTTCACATCCTGGTTAAACTCCTTGTTGCTGGCTAATATGTGCGGCACCACAGAGTCAACTTCACGCTTGGGCTTGAAAGTTTGTCTCTCCTTATTAGTTACTGATGGAGCAGGATGACTCTGCGACACTTTGGAGTAAGAAAAAGATCCAGTGTCGCTCGCCTGCTCGTGGCTGATCAGGTTTCTAAGAGTCACCACAGGCATTGCATTTGAATCCACATTTGTGTCCCACTGGTCCATAGATCTGCTCTCCCCTAGCTTCACCGTGTGCAATCCGCCCACGCCTCTCCTCCGTAAAATTTTAGTGGCTGAGGCACCTCCCACAAGCCCCTCCCACAAGCACAGGGAGACCAATAAGAGCAAATTTCGTGTAATCATCTTGTCTTGTGGCGAGATGTCCTAATTTGAGACAGATTTGCTTTGAAGCAGGTCTTGTTTTCCAGTTGTCTTCATTCTCTCCTCTGTTTTCCCTCTCTTCATGCCCCTCCTTCACTCTCCCATTCTATGCCCTTCACACTGCGCTGGAGGGCAGGTGTCAGTCACTCTTCCTCTCCTTTTTTTTTAACGCTGCCTGATATCTTCCTCTATCTCACCAAGCTTCTCTCCACCGTTTTTTTTCCACCACTCCTCTCATGAAGTGTCTCATTCAGTTTCCCACGGAGGGCTGAACACCCTGGGAGAAAAGATAAAGATAATTAAGTTAAAACTTTAATCATTCCACTGTGTTAATTAAAAGCGGAGAGGCATAGACAGGTAGAAGAAGTCACAGACAGGCAGGACAGACCTTTTAACAGTGCACTGATCACATTTTCACAAAGGACTTTTTGGGCCAGGAACACAATTCAATTTATACCTTCATAATGTTTCCATATAAGAGAGACAGGGACAAAGTTATCATCATATTACTGTATATGGAAAAAGATAGGATAATTAGAGAATGCTCTAAGCCCTTATTAATAGGAACAACTGTCAAGGACTTCTGACTGCAGTGAAAAAGACCAGCTATCACATGAAACTAGCTTATATTACTTTAAAACATGATTAATTATCCCAGTTGATATTGTCTTTTGATCAGCAAGTTTTCAAAAAAAAAATTTCAATTCAGATGCAAGCTGTAGATGCAGATGCACTTTGTTGTATCTAGGGCCCCAAGCGATCTAAAAGGTTCGCGAACATCTGAATCTCAGCATGTTTCTGAAGCACTCAAGCCTCAAATGGAAATCCTACGCCAAATCAAAATGTCAGATATCAATCAGCGTGCTTGTTTTAAGATAAGAGCAGGAACCTTTCAGTAGTGTTTCAGTAACAGCAGCCTACGCAGCTGACAAATCAATAATGTGACTGTTTCCCAGATTGCATTAACATAAAAACCTTTTCATCACTACTATGTGTGCAAAGGCAGACAGGCATGTTTATTGTGTAATTCGACTCCAGTTTAAATGCCAATGATTTGATAAAACGCTTACATGATGTTGGAGAACTCACATGAGACAGAACAATGGTGAAAAATCAAAGCAGCAGGGGCTGATATAAGATGCGTTTTAGTTTCTAGTATCCCACTCTTACAACACTGCAACACAATATCATCTTTCAATACACATCTCAGGTTTAGAAATGCCATAGACTGTATATAAAAGATGGATGCAGCCACCAGGACGTCACCCACTGGTTTGTGAAACCCTGCTATAAAGCCTTGACTTTAGCATTATGACAATGAGCGTACCAGCATCAGAGTGGCCCACTCTGGGTCAGGAGGAGGGATGGGTCCCAAAATCCGGTATTAAATGGGCCCCAGAGCTAAATTATTAAAGACTGGTTTATTGAGTTTTGGTACTGTTTTTGGTACCGGAGAAAGACATATATATATTAAACAAAAAGAGCACTCTCTCTCTCTTTCTTTCTCTCTCTGTCTGAGCCTGTATGCAAGGAGCATAATGAGGGAGGCCACTCTCTCACTGGCGCACAGCCCCTACACATCCCCTCCTGTTGTTAGTGATGACAGTCGCACTTCGCGAGTTGATGCTGACAGTGCAGAAGGTCTTTTGCTTGCAAAGGTGGAACTATGAGTGAACATTCAGATGGAGAAAGGCACAGTTTTCACTGTCTGACTCATAGTTCATCTGGCGTTGCTCCAGATATGTTATGCTAGCAGTCCGGAGCATACACACATCTGAATGATCAGTTCTCTAAAATACATTACTTAAATTACTGATTACCTCCCTGTACCCTATAGTACCCGCACCGGCCAGTTTCTGCAGCAGCGCTCACTTCTGAGCGATGACTTGAGTTTTAGCGGTGTTAACTGTGTTAGTTTTTGTAAGAAAGCTAACACTGTCAGAATCAAGCAATTAGCAAAAAAAATCTCCATATGACGTGTGAATGTAATCAAACTCTTTATCACGGGGAAAGCATGCTATTTTAGGACACTTGAGGCTAAATCGGGTCCCGGCATAGTGTTACGTTATAACCTGCTGCTGCTGTTGTTGTTGATGCTATAGCTGGCTAGCTATCAGCTGTCTGGAGATTTTCTTTGCTCTACAGGTCATGCATCTAATCTTCTGACAATGACTAACTGCAGCAACATTGTAACTAGATTCATGGTTATCCACGTTTTCTTATGTTAAAGCTCAGACTTCAGTTGTGAAGATAAGGCTCGAAGAGAGGAGGATGAGGCAGAGATGAGGGAGGAGACAGATGAAGAGGAGAAAGAAGCAGATGGTGATGATGATGATGATGATGATTTGGAGATGACAGATGGCGTGAGCAGGGAGTATTCAATGAAGAAGCAAAGGGAGAGGCTCAGGAACAGTGCAGATGAGAGACTTTGAACCATCTTGTACTGCGACTCTCTTTTCCTTCCATCCGGCTCTGTGTGGTTCAGCCAGTTCCAAACTCTGTGCTCACCGATGTTCTTACTGTCTGGTTGTGTTAACTGGCTGATTTTTATTTTATAAATTAATATCAACAAGTCCTAAATCAAACCATAAATGTATTAGGTGAGAGGTTTTTTGATCAAAGTTTGTCCTTGTTATTGCTCTATGATAGGTTGCAGAAAACAAATGTATAGTTCATTCCTACCTGAGGCCATCAAACGCTATAATTCCTCACTGTGACCCCTTCACATTTTTATACTGTAAATATTCATATTGTACTTACTACATATTGTATACAGCGTTTATCTTTAAACTTATTTATGCTACATATGGCAATTCATACAGACAGGTTTATTTATTTATTTTTAGAATATTTCTTAACCCCTCCACATCAAAAGGAGCCATGTCGTTCATGCATCTGACCAGGATTCCTCTTGGACACCTCCTGGATCAGGCATGTCCCAACAGCAAGAGGCCCCAGGGCAGACCCAGGACCCATTGGAGAGACCAGAAGTAACCACATTTAGAGAAGAGGTAGAGAAGAGGGTTCAGTGCTAAGTTATCAGCAAGCATCATTAGTGAGACAGAACCACAGACTGTCTGGGTGTTTCACTCAGACTCATGATTACTGCCAACTAAAACCCTTCACTCACCAAAACTGCAGGGAGGTTTTCTTGGATATCCTGTACCACACAGTAAATCACATTATTTGTCAGATGACTACACTACCGATGCCTGAAGAGGTACAAACATAGTCAAGAGGTCAATTTCAGTGTCTGATATTAGTAGATCTGAGTGTTGAGGTCTATTTAAACCAGAATGCCAATGATACAGTAGCTCATCTGGCTCACGATCCAGCAAATTCACTGGTTATTGTAATGTGTGAAATACAGAAAGATTGTGGTAAGTTTTCTTGTACTTGATTGGCCATATCTCACAAACTAATGAGAATTAAAATCCATTGAGAAGTCAAGGAGGCTCCCAAACACTCATATCCAGGACAACAACCCCAGTTCTTAACCAACCCTAACCTAGTTTAAGATATTACTAAGCCATAAACTTAATGACAGCATTCATGTATGGATGGCGGAGGGGCACATGAAAACACTCATTTTACTCATTTTATGAACATTACGATCCACACCAATACTCTTAGGAGTAGCAATTCCTGTGAAAATGGGAATGTGTTTATAAAATCACAAATATGACTTTGACCTTGAACACAATTTGGGTGAAGATCCATTTGGTGATCATTGTGCACAAGTTTCACTAAAATCTGACTATGAAAAAAGAAAAGTGTCCATAAAATAGCTGGATGAGTTAAAAACACATCTTGTACAGTTTTTATTGATTTGTTATAGTAACCAAGATTGCCCTAAAGATGGACAATTTAACAGGGGAGTCTAATGGGACTGACTCACTTTTGGAGTGAGTGGCCACCTCATGTGGCCATTAGAGGAACTGCGCTTTTTGGCTTCATTTCACAGCCTGGGAGTGTTGTTGCTTAGTAAATGCTCACATCTTTCAAACTCCCTGTCCCAGGTTCTTAAAATAATTATCATCTGGATCACTTTATTCCGTCAGGGCCACTGACGGTGTAATACAACAGTTTTAAATTATAAATCATAATCTCAGTGGCACATGTAAAATGTGTGAACCGTCCATTTAAATTATATTTTCTTATGGACAAAACTAGAAAACTCTATAAAAGTGAATTTAATGTTTAGGTATTTTTGTGTAAGTTGTGTGTTATGGATTAAGCAGTGCCAGTTTCCTCTTGCTCTGTGCAGTGTGGTGTGGTGTGTCTACGTGTATGACACTTGCTCTGCTGTGGCACAGACAGACCCTGTCAGCACATTCACTGGGGCATGACTGAAGTTGGGAAATTCCTCCTGGAATACTTTTCACTGTTTCCCTCTCTCATCTTCTCCTCAACTTCCCCTCTCTTGGTGTCTCTTTCGCTAAGCAAACCTTTTTGATGAACAGTAAAGGAAAAAAAAAATTATCCGCCCCTCCTCTGCGTTTTTCCAACCTCTCCCACTCGCCACCTGTCTCTTCTTCGGCCTATCCATCTCTGCAAATCTCCCTCTATCCCCTCTCTTTAACATTGCTATTGTTTAAGCATCCCATCCTCTCCGCTGCTCCCTTCTGTCCTCCCTTCCTCTCCCTTATTTGTGTCAATCACAGCACTGTCACTGCGTCCCTCACCCTCACTGCGCTCAGGCTTCAATCATTCAGCCAATCTCATTCCTCGGCCTTGCAACATTGGAAGTGACAGGTGTCTCGCTGGCTACCATGCTGATGACAGGCCACAACACCATAACTGTGCATATAAATCCTGTCATCAAATTTTAAAATGCAGCAAATAAAATACACCCTGTAGTTACACAAAGTAGCTGCAAATTTTTTTACAGAATAAATCCTATATAAACGACACAGAGGCCATTACGAAGGATATGAGGCTGAGTTTGGCTGAGTGTTATCTCAAATGTACAGCATGAGGAGGCGATCGGGGTGAATTCAATGACAGAGCTCCTCTCTCTCCCAGAGGAACTTATCAGCTGGGAGTTTGATGGCCAGGCAATCATTGCCACGGGCACCTTGTTAACAAGCCCGGGGCAGGTGGCGGAATGCAGGGCAGAATATCAACATGGCGCTGTCGCCAGCTGAGCACAAATTTAAAACATTTTCGCGTGGGAGGTTCTGTCAATGTGAGATTTTCTTTGAAGCGCTACTTTCATTCTTTGATTCTTTTATCTTTTTACACCATTTTCAAAGGGGAGAATTCCCCCAGAAGAGAGTTGAGGCACTGATATTGTGTATTGATCTATGTCACAGCCTTTCACATTGTGCTGGGTGCCTTCGGGGAGAGCTTCTGTTATGCCATTAACCTGGGTGTATCAGCCTGTGCAGCTGTAAGTGCGTTTAATTGGGTGCTCCAGTGCGAATCACAAGGGAGCTCATATTTCCTCATTAGAGTTTTATAATGTAATATGGCGAAACTGTTGTTTTCATCCTTGTGAAACTAGCAAGGATCAGGACGGGGACTTCAACCATAGCTTTTTACCAGAAATTTAGGAGTAAATAAGGATGATAAGACCATGCTGTTCGTCGCTTCAGGGAGCTCTCCCTTCCTAATTAGAGTTTCAGAAAATGCATAGCTGAGGTATATTCTCAAAGAGTTTCCAACTGTACTTTATTCCTACAGTATGTTACTCAATGAACTGATTAATTGAGGCAATAAATATCTTAATTATTTTCCCCTTACTGGTCCCAACCCACCTAAAAGTCCAATGATCTTTTGCTTCGTTAGTATCGGAGGCAGACCCTCACCATCGATTGTGAGCTGTCACCAACTTAACGAGACTGAAATTTTTAATTACGATTCACCTCTTCACTTGGTGCCTATCCACTTTTTCTCCAAGTAGCCTTTGAAGAGGCAAAATGCCACCATACCAACCACCTGGCCCAGTCCTAGACATGCTATGTGATTTCAAGCAATGTTGAGAAGAGAAGAAAAAAACATTCATATACATATACACACACACACACACACACACACACACACACACACACACACACGCAAAACACCTGGACTCACAAAGCCTTATTGATCCATCCTCTCAAATGCACATTCATGTCCGACGCACACAAAAAAACACCCTGAATGCTCCCTGAACACACAGTATTCACTTGTATCTGCACTGGTGAGAAAAAATAAAGAAAGCTCTGGGGACTGCCTCTCTGGTTGCAGTGAAGTCAAAGAGAAGAAAGTGAGGGTTCTCTCACACCAGCAGGGAAAAGAAAAAGCAACCACCCCACAAGAATTATGCATAGAGAAACAAAGACGAAGAAAAAAGACAAAGATGAATGAAAAGTAGGGATGCTTAGTGGAATGGTGAAGGGTGTGCAAGCGTGTGTGTGTGTGTGTGTGTGTGTGGGAAGAGGATGTGAGCTGGAGGGGAGCAGGGCTCTCCTTGGAAGACCAGGCAGGTATTTTTTAAGTGCAAAGCCCCATAAAGAAGCTCCATCCTCGCCTTGAACTTTGGCCAATAAATGCAGACCTGTCAGTGTGTGCGGTGGCGAAAAGCAACGACGCCTTTCATCTGTTAATGTATGACTACCTTTTTCGCCTGTGTCCCCAGCCTTGTCTCTATCTTGGGTTTACTGATGTAGTGACAGCAGGTGCTAACCTCTCCTGGGGGCATACAGCACGGGAATATGGACTATGGACTCCATGGAGACATAAGGTTTATGGAGGACAGTGAGTGCAGGTAATCAATGTGACAGCACTGTTTTTTTACAGTAAAAAGCAGTGCTATGAATTTACAGTTTTGCATGACTTTAAGAGCTGTGAAATTCAGTCCACTTAGGGGTGGCTGTTTGCCTGTTGGTGAGATTAAGACTAAAAATACTCAGTATAAGAGAGAGGCGGCAGGGGTTTTTGGATTTGCTTGGCTTTCAGCTAGATCAATGGGGTTACAATAAAAGGCAAGAGTCAGAGCTTGTAGAACATAAAGCAAGAATGCAGCTATTTTAAAATACAGAATGGGTAGTGAAAACAGCAAACATGAGAGATGTGAGCATTCAGTCGTGTTGAATTATCTTTACAATAACACATAAATGTGAGGCAGCAGCTTCTCATAAATCAATCAATCCATCTTTTTTCTGTATTTGTCTTTAGCAAGTGGGCCAACTTGCCACCTTGACACTTTGAATGTCACCCTGTCTTGCCTAGACGTCTTTCCTGAGTGGAGCAATACAAGAAAATAAAGCATTGTTTATTCTGTAATTCAGACTGATTAACCTTTGTAAATCCATAGGCATTAATGTGGAGCTGGTCCCCCTTTGCAGCTATAACAGCTTCCACTCTTCTGAGAAGGCTTTCTACAAGATTTTGGAGTGTGTCTGTGGGGATTTTTGCTCATTTATCCAGAAGAGCATTTGTGAGGTCAGACACTGATGTTGGATGAGAGGGCCTAGCTCACAATCTCTCTTCTAGTTCATCCTGAAAGTGCTGGATTGGGTTGAGGACAGGGCTCTGTGCAGGCCAGTCAAGTTCTTCCACAACAAACTCATCTAACCATGTCTTTACAAGCCATGCTTTGTGCACCAGGACATAGTCATGGTGGAACAGAAAAGGGCCTTACACAAACTTTTCTCACAAAATTGGAAGCATAGAATCGTCCAAAATGTCCAGGTAAGCTGAAGCATTAAGATTTCTTTTCAGTGGAACTAAGGGACCCTGGCCAGCCTTGCAAAAAAACAACCTTCCTCCTTTACCAAAATGTACATTCAGCACAATGCAGTCAGGCAGGTAGCGTTCTCCTGGCATTTACCAAATCATGACACATCAGACTGCCAGATAGAGAAGTGTTCTTCATCACTCCACCAAACACATTTCCACTACTCCAGAGTCAAATGCTGGCATGCCTTATACCAGTCCAGCTGACGTACTTTGTGCTTGGTGGTGTAAAGCTTGCATGTAGCAGTTTAGCCATGGAAACCCATGCCATGATGCTCCCTGTGCATAGTTTATGTGCTGAAGTTAATGCCAGAAGAGAAGAGTCAGCAAAGCACTGGGGACTTTTACATACTATGAACCTCATCACCCAGCAACCCTGGTCTGTAACTTCATGAGATCTGCCACTTTGTGGCTGATTTCCTGTGGTTTCTAAATGCTTCCACATTGCAATAATACTACTTGCAGCTGATCGTCAAATATCCAGGAGTAAAAAATTTCACAACTGACTTGTTGCAACATGGGCTTTAACAGCACAATGGAGCAGATGAAAGAAGAAGAAGAAGTCAATTACCTGCAAGATATTTGGTCATTTGGCAAAATGCAGCTGAAAGAGTGTTTCATTATTGTAGTTCTGTAGAATGCAACTTCAAATATTTCCTTTTTTGTGAAACTATCCAGATTTTTTTCAAGCACATTCCAAATAACCCCTTTTATTCCTTTTGTTTATTTATTTTTTATATCTGATAACCTTATGCAGATTGCATTCATTTGAGAACTGTACTAATGCTGATAATTAGAACAAAATAAGAAAAATGAACAGCAAATGTGGAGAGTACGAAATTTATTTTAAGGAATATTGATATTTACAACCTCTCACTCTCAGCGCCATAGCTTAACATACTGACCTAAAAGGCCAACATGCTAGGAACTACTATACCCCAGAGTAGAGGGATGATTGTCATGCACTGAGAGGTTTATACAAGATCACCGCACAGCATATGATGAAACAGAAGTTTATATGCAGATATGCATGTGTGATCCAGCAGTTAGGACTGTCGCCTCATAGCAAGTAGGTTTGGAGTTTCAACCTTCCCGGGCTTTCCTGTGTACAAACTGCATATTCTCCCTGTGACTTTGGGGGATTTTCCCAGGTGCTCTGTTTTGTTCCCACAGTCCAAAGATATGCCTGTTAGAGTGACTGGTGATGGCAAATTGGAGTAGGTTTAAAAGTGAAATAGATAAAGTGCAACGTGAATGTGGCTTGTAGTGTATAGTGCTTTGATTTGTCAGTATGCGCAGAAAAATGATGTACAAAGTCTTCTGTCTAGCAGTTGTGGTTTATACAGAGTGTATACAGAGTGATCACTGATTAGATGTACGCATTTGATTTTGTCACTGCAATTTTACCATCTATACTGTATGGTTCCTAAGCAAGAGTATGGTTGGTTACATCACTATTTGGCCGTCTATGATGCAATTTTTTTGCAGTCTCACTGATTTTCGGTTAGGGAAACAACACTGCTGTTTTGCTGGGAAGAGTTGGATTTCAAGTTTCCAGAGGTGAAGTTAGTCTGTGAAGCAATTTTGGCACCGTGGCCGCAAGAAGCACTGCAGCTTCCCTCATGTGATGCATACATTTTAAGTGTAATTAATCATTAGGAAAGTAGCAGCTGCAAAATGATCTTTCATGCTTTATTGGACCAAAAATGTTGAAGGGAGAGGAATCCGGGTAAGCTTTTTCAGCATATGCGCCCCGTGAGCAACATTAAAAGGATTGTATGGGTGAGCATCTTTAGAAATATAATATTCAATTTTCCTTCCTGGCATCCACATTTAATTCAGTTAACTATACAACAGTTAAGCAGAATGGGTGGGAATATTCTAAATAAATACTGCAACCAGTTTCAATTTAGAGATGTAAATATTTACACTGGTACAAACAAATCCAGCTCTACTGGGCAAAGCAAATGCAAGCTCCACTGCTGCTGCTGCTGCTTTATCTTAGGCTACAGTATATAAACTGTGAGAGGTGCAATAAAGATCAAATAAATCTTGACAGGAGACAGTCCAGAGAATCACAGTGCCAGGAGACGTGCCAGTAGGTCATGACAGGGACAACATTTGTGGCCTATATTTTACTGCTTTGGCAAGGGTTCAAGTAGTTTTCAGTCTGATTTGTCTGGCCAGAAGGTAAAGTGCTGGCTAAGAGCATGTGGATATACCAACAGTGACAGCGCTGACCCACTGAAGGCTTCTGATTTACTGCTGAATTCTGCTCACCATTCAGGCCTTTTAAAAACTATAAATTATGCATAAATAGCAGACTGTGTGCATTATTGGTAAAAAGGCCAAAATTCATACCATGCCAAATGCCATATTTTATTCACATCTCTCCCAGTGCTTTGAAAAATGTCCCCACCTCCATAGCCCCCACCATGTGGCCTAAATGCAGACACTCTTGTGACTGGCAGTTCTAGAATCTGCATGTGCACTTTAGTGGAGACTTCTTAATGCTTTCTGTGCGTGTGTGTGTGTGTGTGTGTGTCTCTGTGTCTCTGTGTGTGTTAGGTGCTTTATGATGCGTCTAAAGTTAGTTTAATCTAAAAGGGTATGTGACTTTAAAATACAAGCACACTCACTTTTCTGACTTATGAACCAGCACTGTAGTAAAACCTTAACTAACATTCTGTTCTTTTCAGGGTGGTTGCTACTGATTCTGCCCACATCATATGGCGGCAACAAATTATTATTGTGTCACTGGACTATAACAACATCTGACATCTACCTTTAGGCCCTTCCGCTATTTCTCTGCTGAGTAGTTGAAGGTGCAGTTCGGCTCCAATGATCTTCATGCACAAAGGTCAGAGGATGTTTTTTGTGTCAGGCCGCTCATCTGACTTGGGCCAGCCTCTCTTTAGGTAGGTGCTCTGCCTGCGTCTTCTGAATGGTGAGTCATCAGCTGCCAAAGCAGTTACCAAAATTACACCTGATGCCTATCAACCCTGTCTCTCTTCCTCTTCCACCTGACTGCATGTGCAACATCAAAAAGCTATCTGATCCTTTCAACACACTGGCACTGACATTTCAGCCGAAGTCCTCGGGAATTGCAGATGGACTTTGTCTCCCCAAAGTTGTGTGCGTGTGTAAACAGTATGTGTATTAAGATGTGTGCGAGAGAATAAAAAAAAGACATTTTTCATGCAGGCTGTTAGAGAAAGCGAGTGAGAAAATTACCCACTAAAAGAGCCTATTTGCATTGACTCCGTTTATTCCCACCTGTCATCTTTGTGAGCCGTAAAGCATCATAGCTCAGGTTAATGAAGTTAGTCATCATTAGACAGATAGGTGCCTCAATGCACAGTACTTAAAGATGTTTTCTCTGAGGTTTTATGACATCCTTTTCTCATTTACCTCTGCTGTTCACCTTTCAAGGGCGTTCCTTTCAGAAGGTACTGAGGTTGGACAAGGCAGTGTAGAGGACATAGTAAGGCGGCAGAGGGTCATTTCAGAGATTAATAAGCACAACATGTGCAAGGTTGTTGGTCATAATACGTGATGCATTGGGAAGGAGATGGCACAATTCAGAACAGCACCAAGGCCACCAACCAATGAGGAGAGTAAATAATGACACTCCATCTTCCAACTTAATCGGCACAAATCTTTCTTGAGTTTACGGTTAAAGATCGTTTTTATGTTTATCTCCCACCCAGGCAGGGAGAGTGAAAAGAGGAAAGACCGAGCAGCCTTACTTTTAATGTCCTTCTGATGCAATCAATAAACCTCTACTGTGCACTGAAATTTTCTCTCTGAGTGTGTTCTCTACAGGTGTTCAGGGTTTTGGCTTCCACTAATATTCTCTGGTGGGGCTAACTGCAGAAACAGGTGTGTAATATTTTGATGATGAAGGAGTGTTTGTTCAGTTGGTAATGCCGCCCCCAAGATGATTCTGCATCGAAGAACATATTTGCTTTAGATTTCATGTTTACACCTATGTCCAGTATGATTTTCTTTTTGGTATATTTCTATGGTTTGTAATTTGAATGACTACTAATGAATATCTCTTTACAGCTGTAAAATATGCAAAAAATGTCTACAGCCACAGTAATGCGGTGCTTAAGGCATCAGGATGCTTTAGTGCTTATTAGCTTGTCAGCTAGTGTCTGAAAGCGCCCACACTTTCTAACACTGGAATTTGGGTTGGTTGCAAATGATATTTTTTGTTTGCAATCTGACAAAAACATCCCTTTCACACTGCAAATATCTGCTACTGAGCACTTAACACTGGGTATAGCTGACATTAATAGGAATGTCATTATTTTTGCAGGTCTAGTCACAGACAGATTAGAATTTTCAGTAAATTCTATGTACAGAACATAAATGTCAATACCAAATTTAAAAGCAATTTGTTCAATAGAAGGAAAAATATGAGAGCCTGCAGTTGGTGTCAGAGTATTTTCTGCAATGTCATAAGAATATTTTCAACTCCAGTTCCTAAAAGGCTGAAACGCTGCAGAAAGATTAAATAAAAACGCAATGCAATGATTTGCAAATCTCATGAATCAACATATTATTCACAAAAGAACATTGAGAATATATCAAATGTTGAAAGCTAGACATTTTACTTTTCAGTGAAAAATACTAGCTTATCTTGAATTTGATGGCAACAGTACATCTCAAAAAGGTTGTGACATGGCCATGTTCACCACTGTGCATTCCCTCTCCTTTTAACAACAGTCCATAAGTGTCTGGGAACTGAGGAGACCAGCTGCTGGACCTTTGGGAGAGGAATGTTGTCCAATTTTTGTCTGATGTAGGATTCCAGTTGCTCCACAGTCCTGGGTCTTCTATGTCATATTTTGCATTTCATGACGTGCCAAATGTTTTCAGTTGGCAAAAGGTCTGGACTGCAGGCAGGCCAGTCCAGCACCCGGACCCTTCCTCTATGAAACCATGCTACAGTAATAGCTGCAGTGCGCAGCTTAGCATTGTCTTGCTGAAATATGCAAGGACTTCTCTGAAAAAGACACTGTCTGGAGGGAGGATATGTTGCTCTAAAACTGGTATACTTTTCAGCGTTGATTGTACCTTTCCAGATATGTAAGTTGTCAGTACCAATGGCACTAATGCACCCTCATACTATCAGAGAAGCAGGCTTTAGAACTGAGCGCTGATAATAAGCTGGATAGACCTTCTCCTCTTTAGTCCGGAGGATGCAGCGTCCATGATTTCTAAAAAGAATTTCACTTCATCTGACCACAGAAACACTTTTCACTTTCCCTCAGTCCCTTGAACTTTGACCCAGAGAAGACATGGATTATGTTCACATTATAGCTTCTTCTTTGTATGACAGAGCTTTAACATGCATTTGTGGAATGGTGAACTGTGTTCTCAGACAATGATTTCTGGAAGTGTTCCTGAGTCCATGCAGTGGTTTCCAAGACAGAATCATGTCTGTTTGCAATGCAGTGCTGTCTGAGGGCCAGAAGATTGCCAGCATTCGACTGGTTTTTGGCCATATCCCATGCGCACAAAGATGACTCCAGATTCTCAGAATCGTTTCATGATGTACTATAGATAGATGATGGAATAATCATCACAAAAATTTTATACAAAGCAGTCCAAATTGTTTAAGTTAAATTAAAAAAAAAAAACATTTTAGAAATACATAATAAATAAAATTCCAAAATGTGGTGTGTACATTCAACCCCCCAAAGTCAGTATATTGTAGAGCCACCTTTTGCAGCAATTGCAGCTGCTTTGACTAGGCTCATTGTCCTGCTGGAAGATGAACCTCTGTCTCAGTCTCAAATGTCTGAAAGACAAACAGGTTCTCCTTATGAATTTCCCTGTATTTAGCACATCCGTCATTCCTCCAATTTTGAGCAGTTTCTCAGTCCCTGCCGATAAAAAACATCCCTACAACATGATGCTGCCACCATCATCCTTCACTGTGAGGATGGTGTTTTGAGGTGATGAGAGGTGTTCGGTTAGTGCCAGACAGACTGTTTTACTTGACGGCCAAAAGTTTTGATGATGGATAAAATGATGTTCTGTAGGATTTTCAATGTTTGGATATTCTTTATAACCCAACTCTGATTTATATCTTCTCCACAAGTTTGTCTCTGACCTGTTTATAGAGCACTTCAGTCTTCATGGTGTGGCTTGCTTAGTAGAGCCTCTCGATTAGCAGTGTTGCAGACTTCTGGGGACTTCAAGAACAGGTGTTTATATACTTAGTTCATGCGACACTTGGACTGCATACAGATGGACCACCTTTGGTTTTTTATTTATTTGATTCTTTTTAAATTTCATTTCACTGCACCAATTTGGACTATTTTGTGTAAAATTATTGTATAAAATTTAAAAAAAAATAAATTAGAGGTTGTAGCATAAAATCTAGGAAAAATTGCAAGAGGGAGTGAATACGTTTACAAGCCACTGTGTACGACAAGAGGTAGAGTATATCCTGGACAGGCTTCTAGCTTATCACAGTGCCAACACAGAGAGAAAAAAGATCACATTCACACCTACAGAAAACCTAAAATCATCAATCAACTTAACATGCATATCTTGGGACTATAGCAAGAAACTGGAGTATCCCAAGAGAACCCACGCAGGCACAGGGAGAACATGCGAACTCCAAACAAAGGCCAACCGGTGGATCTGAATCCAGGACTTTCATGCTATGAGGTGATAAGGCTAACCATGCCATCCCACTGATAGGCTGACTGGTGCAAAGAACCAGAAAACTTGTCCTGGACATCCAAGGATACACCCAAACCTCCATAGACCCCAAAGGAAAAATCATGAGAGCATAGTAGGTGGGTTTGAAAGACAGGAAATCATTAGGACAGGTCTTCTGGGAACTGATAACATATTTTGTTCCAAAAAGCCAAGGGATCATTTAGGTCATGCTCAGGGAGGTATATATGTCTATACAAATGTTGATGCTTATTCATCAGTTACTGGCATGAATGCAGAAGTATGGCTCGAACTAGTAGATGAACATACAGATTGTACCTAGGACAAAATGACTGACAGACTGAAACTACAGTCCCTACAGCTGTTCTGTTAGCTCATTTAAAAAAAAAATAGCAGTGTCAATTACATTCTATTTGGACCCACTTGTCACTCTAAACCAAAACATCACAACCCATCATTCTGTTTCCTCGTACACAGAATAGCAGTGACACCCAGCATGAGAATTGGGGAAATTGAGAGACCTCTAAAATGTGTTTTGATGCATTTGCTGATAATCCACCTGCCCTGTGACTGAATCATGAGTCCTAAATAGTTGAGCTACGATAATAAAACCTCCAGTAATTGCTTCATGAAATTATAATTTATACTGAGGTCCCTGGTTCCCACTTTAAGACCCTGGAAGCACCTGTTCCGCTCTTGCCAGATCCACCGCTTTACCAAATCAACAAAAAAAACATTGTACTAATCTTTTGGGTATCTATTCAGGACTGATTTGTATCTGTGTTTTGTCAGAACCATCTATCCCAAGGATGTTGTTGTGTCCTGCTTCCTTATCGTAGCGTGCTGCATTCACGACTTTGCTTCGCTGGCTGAACAGGCCTGGAAGCTTGTACTGTCACAGCTTCTAATCCTCCCTCGTCGAAGTTACTAAGTCCTAGCCTTATTTGCATATACCCCCCACCCCACCCACCCCCACCCTCCTCTCTGTGTATGACTTTCATGCTCCCCAGGTCTTTTCCTGCTTTGGCACCGTAACTGACAGTATATTTCTGTAATTCTAATAACAGCGACCCAATCTCAAATTCATTTCGCTTTTGTCGCTCTCCATTTGGGTCAGTTTGTTGTTTTGTTTATTTTCAAGCAGCTCAGGGAGACAGAGCAGATTGCAACATGTTTAAGTCGCTATCTCTGGCAGGTTATAATGCGGGGCCACCTTGGGTGAGGATCGGATAAAGGATGTGGAAATTAAAACTGAGTGCTTTGTGCAGCAAGATGTTGCGCAACATCCAGTGAAGCATCAGCAGTGCAGCAGTTGTTTCCTTTTCAGTGGGGCAGTCGTCAGCTGCAACGACAGCCTCTGCTACGTGGGCAAGCACTATACCATCCCCGTTCTTACTTTCCAATATTTGTGGCAGCGTTGTATTTATTGGGACCTTTCTCCGAGCTAGTTCAAAGAAGTAACAACATGGCTGTGGGTGTATGCTGAAGGAAGATTTCCAAGCTGCGCTCGCCCGTCTCAGTGGTGTGTAGCAGGGCGATGGAGGAGATCAAAGTTTGGCAGAGTTGTATTTTCATTGCGATTTTTTTTCCTGCAGGGTGCATTCATGCTGTGTAATGTTTGGGATGTTCTGGCAGCATTCCAGCACTGGAACTATAAATTCTATTTAAGACATGAGGGGCAGATCCACACACAAACACTATGAGACACATATAAGCAAAAACATTTTCTCAAAGACATAAGATGCCCTCACACCAGCTCCAGCTTCAAAAGGGAAAAGAGCTGTGAGCGCCTTGTCACCTTCCAAGGTCATCTCTGCCTCAGTATAGGTGTAATAGTGATCCCACCTCCAGTGTGCGAGGGCACAGAGGTGAGAGTCAAGATCACCTACAACCTCTCCCCTAAAAACCCCTCAATCCATCAGGGATTTCGATAAAGGTTTTGCTCAATCAACCATCAGAGATAGCAGCCATCAGGCAGCAAAGATCGCAGGGGAAGGAGCCCCACTACTCTCCTCCGCCCTCTGCTTTTGTCTCTAATATGAAGCAAGGATAGGAGGGCCCTCTGCATTTAGAAAAGCCCTGTGTTTCTTCCATAAAACCGCATCTATGGCCGTGGAGAAGCTTACACTGTAATCCTGCGTGACGGATTGAGTCTGCCACTGCAGCACTCTCCCTCTCTTTTCCCCTCTCTTTCTTTCCTTCCTCATTTCCAACAGAAAACTTCTGTGGCAGCAGGCATGTGTTCAAGCATGAGGACACATACATTCGTCAAACACACTGTAATGTGTGTGTGTGTGTGTGTGTGTGTGTGTGTGTGTGTGTGTGTGTGTGTGTGTGCATGCGCTTGTGCAAGCACATATGCATCCACACACCTGTGTCTACCTGTGTTTTGTGCATGCGTCTCATCACCCCTATTCTCCTTAAAAAGTATATGGCAGCCTATAGCTGTTAAAATTTTGCACCAACAGTCAAGAGAGAGAATAAATAGATGTCAGTGGCAGGGAATGGAAAATAGGTTTCCCTTTCTGCACGTAAAAAAGAACAGAGTGTAAAAGATACCGCCACACAGACCTGCACAGTACAAGAGAATGAATCCC
>VUQH01045784.1:0-10298 GCA_015106775.1 Etroplus canarensis | reverse complement strand
GCAAGTGCTGGAGAGGTATATAAATGACCTGGATTTTGCATCTACACTCCCTTGACATGAATTAGAACACACCCCTTGAAATGGCCTTTGCTATAAAACACGTTTATAATATCAAGGATCACTACTATTTGGACCTCTCTGAGCCTGATTTGCTCCTGTCTTTATCTATCTGTTCACATGTCATTCCAGCTTTTAGTCTTTTTCCTCTTCCCTTGCTCATTCACTTTGCATGTTTTTCTTTCTTTTTTTTTTACCTCTTATTATATTTCATAATCTCCCCCTCTCACTCACTCTTTCTCTGTCGCTCCCTCTCTTTTTGGGTATTAGGCATTCAAAGATCTTTCTGTGTCATGTGGTAGAAGTTATCACCCCATCTCTCTCCCTGCCTCACTCTATCTCTCTAATCTTCCTTAATCTTCCAGCCCAGAGTGAAGTGAGAATTAGTTTCTCACTCTCCCTCATCAATCTCTTGCACCTCCCTCTTCTTCTACTTCCACCTCCTTTCTCCTTATTTCTTTCTTTCTCCATCTCCCTCTCGCTCTCTTCTCCCTGACTCTCCTCTGGATCATCCTCACCAGCTGCTTTCTTAATCCTCCTTGCTCAGTTTGTCTCCCCTCTTTTCCCTCATCTCTCCTCTTATTCTGCTTCATGTCATCAACAGAACTGCAGAGGTCATTTCTGATTCGCCCTCGCGGCTCTCCCTCCATCTCCTTCTCTTTCCATTTCCACCTCTGGCACTTAGATTTTTTTTTCTCGCTCTCTCTTCAAAGAGCTCTTGGGACTTTTGCATTCAACCCAGCCTGTTAACCCTGAGCAGTGTCCTTACCTGTTCGCTGCCCTTCGTGGGCACAAACTCATGATAACACTCACTATCTGGCACATCCAAACACTTCAAGGAATTGGTAAGCACAAAAAGAATTAGGGGTACATCTATGAAAGGCTTAATTCAATTAAAGATAACATTGAAAAGCAAAGTTTTTAAACATTTGTTAGTGTCAAATTTGTCAAAAGGAGCTTTTCAATTTTAACCTTTCAGGGTTTGCGATTTGATGAGTTTCGCTAGTTGTACTGGATTACACTCAGACTCCCCCTCTACCCTTCAGAGTGCAGAAAGCACTTATCAAAATCATCAACAGACACAAAAGTGTAGACTGTTGGCAGGCTACAGCACCACAGAGAGGAATTAATAAACTGCAGAGTTAAAGGCCAGGAGTGGAAACTTCACCTTCAGCTCAACAGCTCTAAAATACAAAAATAATAATGTTTTTACCATGGCTTCTTTTGGCTGAATGGAGCACATCCAAACCATGTCACGATAAGGAATATATCTTGTGTAATGTTGCATTGTAATTTTCCACCAAGCACAAGGTTCTGTGGCAAGGGTGCGTGAGGGAGGGATCATCTTGTCCAGTGCACACCTGACGTTATTTTCAACTTCAAAAACCCCACTGGAACATTTGAGTTAAAAGCACCGACTGAGCTCAAGAGACACACAGCGAAAAATGCAACGCATGGGCAACCAGCAGTATAATTAGGAGCAATTTAAAAATCCAAATATCTTGCTTTTTTGTATGAGTTCTGCCAATAAGAGTCATCTGTGACTTAAAAATATTTTTTAAAACCATTTAAATAGCAAATAGGCTTGACCACAAATGCCATGATGGGGAAATAACATTCCTTTTGAATCTATGCAGTTTTTACTCCTAGGTTTCACTATTAACTACACTAACGACATTCAACAACTATAGGTCACATTCAGAATATATGGCCACTCACTTGGTTTCAAAGAATGCCACATGCTCTCTCCTTGAATCACACTTTGATTCAACCAAAATACAGTAAAGTCTCCCCATTTGCATTTCAAGCTCCCAGTGGATGGTGAGAGTCAATGAATGTTAATTCCACTGTGTCCCATTATCAGGGTGGCATAATTGTGATGAATGTTATACTGCATCAAGTGAGCCTTAGAATCAGAAAAAGGAAAAGTGGTAGGCTACTATAGCTCACGCTGGGAAAACTGTGCATCAAGAAATACGTACAAGAACACAAAAAAAGCAGGAGGGGAGAGAGAAAAACTCCTTTTCACTGCTGACATGAACACTAAAGCAGCACCTTTACACTGTGTAGATACGGACACTTAAGACAGCTGTGGACTACAGGAGAGCACTCTGATTACATTACTTTCTAGTCCACTTTGAGGCTTCTTGGATGAAGCAATTGCAGTTGGTGCCCTTGAGTGTATAGCTACAGATATCAACCATTTACACCATCGAGCATATTGTTATGCATACTGTTAAATGTTCATTACCTCCACTGAGGAGGTTATGCTTTCACTAGCGTCGGCTTGAATGTCTGTTTATTTGTCTGTTTGTTCATCTGTGTGCAATAAAATTGGCATATGGTACAAGTATCAAACCTCTGGAGGTAACCCAGATCACAATCCGAATCCAAGAAAGGTTTTTTGATTAATTTTTGACCTTCGCCAAGATGGTGGCAGTATATGTTTTTGTCAGCGTGCATTTGCTTGTTTGTTTGTGTGCAAGATAACTCAAAAAGTTATTTAACAATGTGGAATAGGGGCAATTTCAATAAAGTTGGTCCCGGCCCTGTAAATAATCACTATAATCTTTGCATAAAAATGACACATGGTACAACATCTCCACACACTGAAGTTTCCACAAGACTCAAGTATTCTGGATCATGAGATCCTGAATGTAGAAATACCTTTGCTGTGAGTTAGCAAACAATGCTGCAGAAATTGTAGCAGAAAATCTGATGATTCAGCAGACTGCAAAAATTTTTTGCATATCTTTATCTTTGTCTTATAGTGTCCGCCGTAGTGTAGTGGTTTCGACATTCGCCTTACAAGCAAAAGGTCCATGGTTCGATATCTTTCGAACTAATAATAGTATCAGTGTCATTCCAAGTTCTAGAGGCAGGTTTTCATTGTCAAGGAATCAGATTATGGGGTTAAGTTATTATAGTACTATTGTTTTCAGGTGTAATGGTATGACTGGGGGACTCATTCTCAGTTAATTATTTCTCAGTTATTTGTTTTTATTTCTATTTGTACCTGCTGTAAGATAGAAATTTCCCATCTTATATCTTATATTGTGTCCACCCTGGTTATCATTAGGTCATAGAAGCGCTGATCTGTTTGTGTCACTTTATGATGCATGCATCTAAAGTTTTTAGTTTGAATTCTTTTAGATTACTTATAGTTCCAATGGCATTTAACCCTAGAACACTAATGTGTTACAGGGTTAGTGTCACCCAACACTAACATCAGGTGACACATTCAACCATGATGCACCACAGAACGCCACGGGAAATCATTCCTACCTGTGGCCATCAAACTTTACAACTCCTCCCTGTCACACTATTCCCACTACTGCTAGTGTTTAGTTTATCCTATGGGCAGTTTCATCCAAATACTGTACACACACACACGTGCACATAACATTCACATATCTATATATTCACACTCATATTCATTCATTCTGTATATTTAACTTGGAACTGTCCTTTATTTACAGTATTCATATTTATGTATATTCACCAGACTTCATACTCATACTTATATTCACTGTTCTGTATATCCATCTATTTAACATTGTATATTTGAATATACAATTACTCATACTTCATATTCATACTTATACTCAACGGAGTGTCTGCAACAAAAAAAAGTAATTTCCCCCTGGGGATTAATCAAGTATTCTGGTTCTGATTTGTTTTTGAGGGTTAATAGGACAAACGGTGTGGTATGGTATGCATTTATTTGACTGGTGTAAGGATTATAAGGCAGCCCTTTGAAAAGTTTTGCTGGTAGTGGATTTGTGGCATGAGAATGTTTGAGAATCTTGCACTTGCAGATGTGTGACTGAAATAACACTGATTGCTTAAACTCTAAGTTTAAGGATTAAAAATGAGACTGAGAGGCCACATGCAGGTAAGCAGCTCCAAGGCTGTACTTCAGCACAGTGCTTTGAGTTAAATCCTAATGTCTGGAGAGGAAACTGAGTCCAAATACGCAATAAAAGTATGCAGAGTCTCGTGTTGCTGTTCTGTCTTCTCGTGTTGCCTTTAACCTGTTCCACAACTGTCAAGCTCTCATTGCAAAAGAGACATCAATAGGAGGTTTTAGATAATAGGTTTGTAAAAGTTACATGAGATGGAGCAGCTCACAATGTGAACACAGACAAACAGGAGGCTAATGTGACAGAGGCAAATCAGGATGAAACACAGGGCTTCATCACTATAGTTAACACCACTCTGATGTTAACCAAGCATTGTGGAAAAAGAGGCTACAGAGTTTAATTGAATCTTCTCATCTTATCAGAGTTTAACAGAGTCTTCTCATCATAAAAATATTTTATGATGACCCTATATTGTGTGGGTGTAAACTGTATGTGAGTTCATATAGTTTGAAAACATAAACAGCGGTTAGGATGCAGCTTTGGGCTATAACGCTACGCTTATTAGCCATGCACATGTGTTGCTTATGCTAATTAGCCATATTGGCATGCTGATGTTAAGCAGGTATAATGTTATGTTTACCATTTTATTGCAGCATGTTAGTATGCTAATAAGCAAAAAAAAACCATAAAGTAAAGTGTGGGTCCATAGCAAGGACAGTTATCAGTCTGTTTCTCTTTAACTGAAACATTGCAAAAGTTCAAATTTTGGCCTGATTATGATGCCAGATGATAAATCATTATTGGTTAGATAGGGGGGCATGAGCATCTTTTCCTGATTTCGCAGCAGTCCATATATTTTATTTTTATTATTTTTTATTGGAAAACCAAACTGGAGCCTAGTGCTTAAGATGTAACGTGTATAAAGGTTACAGCTATAGCAGAACAGGGTACTTGGTTTATTGAATACCTATATATACAGCAATAATCTCCTCTCAATAATAGCACATGTCCTTTTATTCAGATAAACATTCCAAATCCTGTTTGTGTAATAAATTGTCCCACGAGACCTTAATACTTGATGAGCCACTAGCCAAAATGCATCTCTTAGTTCCTATGCATGCAATCTGTTGTGTAAAGAACATGCTTAATGTAGAATTGGAGAGAAACCTTGAGCAAAGCCAAGGTACATGAGAGTGGGAGACGTTAAGAGTCAGATAAAGGCAACAAAAGGCATTAATGCAGAGAGCAAGGGATAGAAAAAATGAAGATTAGTGAGAGTGGGATAAACAGATAAGGAGAGCACCCACGTGATGAGATGAGAAGCAACAAAGTTAAAAAGGTGGAGGGATGAGGGGATAGATTGACGTATGGTAATCCCAGCTCCTCCTCCTCCTGTCTGCTCTTTGAAACGGGGCAAAATGAGAAGAATTAAGGAGAGAGGGAAAGATGGATGAGGAATGTGAATCACACACTGAGCTAAAATTGATAAGAGCTGATTCTGGGGTAGATGAATGCTGGGTCAGGTTGTTGTCTTAATCAGCAGTGGATTTGCTGGCTGCACGGCATGTATTAATACAGTACAGCTCGAGGAGTTAATTCAGTGCCAGATGAGTGTTTCGAGGGAGAGCTGTGGAGAGTTTGCTGAAATGAGAAGGGAGCTGGGTGTTAGTCATTAGCATGCATGCAACAAAGCATGAGAAATCACATTAATCGCAGGGAATGCTAATGACAGTGATTGGCGTAATCACAGCAACACGGTCGGAAGGGGTGAAACAACAGGAGGTCAGCCATTTCTCCAGTTATATTCCTTCATGTTATTCCACCCCTTATGATGAGGCTCCTCAAGAAAACGGCTGCTCTTTGTCTCACATCCTGCTGTTTCAGATGGAAGTTACGCCGCCAACCCATTAATCCTGATGATTGGCAAATATTGTGTTCTTATATTCTAATTTTAACAACTTCATCAGTTTTCGAAGTCGACTGACGGCATCATGAGTCAGCGTCCCACGTCACTGCTTCTTCTCAGCTTCTACTACTATTTTTTAGACCTCCCTTATTTGTGTAGGAACCACACTGCAAAAAACAGGCCTGTGTGAGCAGGCGCCAACAGCGTGTGCGATTGTTAACAGCTACCACAATAACAAATGAACTGCAGACTGCATTCCCGATGGTATGGTGGGGCTATATCCACAATCAAGGCAATTAACCTGTATGGGTCTGCTGGGATCTCCAGCTGTGGGGCGAGACTGAGTTTAACACTGTAACCTACCAAAGTTTAGCTGGTAGAGGGCATCTGTTCAACAAATCAGCAAAGCTACAGTATGTAATCACTTTTCACACCATGCTAATCACTTCAGCCTAATTTATCACTGCTATGAAAACAATCTTATGCGCTATTAAGGGAGAACAGATGAGGAGGAAGGGAGACAGAGAGGTAGAGGGAGGAGAAGCTCGCAAGGCTGTAAGAGGATGAGGCGGAAAGAGAAGGGTGGAAAATGGGGAAGGCAATATTGTGAACATGTCCAAAAGGGCTCTGATTTGTCTAAAGCTCACTAATTCAATCTTGGAAATCCGATGGAGTGACTGAGCCATCCCTCTTGCCACCACCACCACCACCACCTCCACCTCCCCTCCTCTTCCTTCCCACCCAGGCCCCTTCTTCACCATTTGAGAGCAGAGCTCTCAGAGTCTCTAATCCGGCTTCTGATAGCAACGCCCTGCAAGGAAGGAGACATCAACACCATATAGAGGTGGAGGGGTGGGGTGAGAGCAAAATGAGTGGCAGAAGATGGAGGGCTGCAAAGCAGAGGAGAAGACGAGCAGATAGAAGACAACGGGCAGGGGAGAATAACAGGGGATTGTGTGGCAATTGAACTCAGTCTGTTGGTCGCATCAAATTCCTCTTTAATTAAAAGTCTAAATCCTTCTCACTTTAAAGCCCCTACTTTATAATTAACACTCTGATCTCGCCACCCCCCCCCCAACCCCTCCTCCTACCACTGGAAAAGAAAAACAATTAAAAACTTTTGCGATTTTTACTTCAAAAGCCATTAATTAAAAATCGCCAATGAACAATGGTGCAATATTAAGGCAGACCCCCACTTTGCTCATTAGCCGCTGGTTAATTGATCCTAACGGCAATGTTTACCAAAGGGATACTAAAGACGAAAACATTATCATTTTACCTCGCCTAATTGCTCCCTTTAAAGGAGGGGGGGCCAAAAGGGAATTTGGATGTTCGAGATGATAGGGAAAATTGAGCTCGGAGGTTCCTCCGTGGTTTTGTCTCTGTGGGCTTGCAGTCGTTTTATAGCATATATAAAAGGTTATGGGATATTCAATATTATACACCTAAACAATTCAGCAAGAGGATTAGACATGTTTGGTATAGAGCATCAGAAGAAAGAGATGCTGTAATTTTTGATAGCTACAAATTACAACATCAGTGGATGAAATCAGTGCTACCTGCCCTCGGTTCAGACCCTGGCACTGGCCAGACAACACACATCCATCAAAACTCCATTACCCAAAATGCATCATAACAGCTCCCAACAGCCAAAAATGTAAGGCTTGTATTTTTCAGAGGACCATAAATACACTCACAACTTCCTCAGTACTAACTTTCTTTTGGCCCCCTTTCTCAAAACAATTTCAACTCTTATTTCCTTCTGACTTCGTCTATCCACTGCTCTCACCTCAGGTCGGGAGAGGGCTAATGAAAGGCTGCTCTCAGAGGAACATGGGTGAGAGTTATCATGGTGTCTCTCAGCTATCTCACCGCGAAGCTGACTATAAAAAATTCAGGGAAGCTACTGCTGTCGCCACCAGAGAGCTTCCCTTTGTCATTAAGCCACCTCAGGTGTGGCCTGATGCACCTGTCTGTCTTTTTGCTGCTCTCGTTTTTTTCTTCCATTCTGTATTCCCAGACATTATCGCTACATTATCAGTATTAAGCCGCC
Source organism: Etroplus canarensis (assembly GCA_015106775.1). Taxonomy (NCBI): domain Eukaryota; kingdom Metazoa; phylum Chordata; class Actinopteri; order Cichliformes; family Cichlidae; genus Etroplus; species Etroplus canarensis. The sequence goes on along the minus strand of VUQH01045784.1, from coordinate 2,419 downwards.
TACCTCTGGCTTGGTCTCTCCTCATTTCCAGGTCCCCTACATCAGAGCTCTATTGTACTTACCTCAATCCCTTTTCTCCAACCTGATTTTTTTTGTTAGGCAGAGCATGATTTGACCCTGATAACTGTATTAATGTATTCCTTCTCCGACGATGGAGCAGAAACAAGGCGCAGATGCAGAAATTGATTTCCCATCAGTTATGGTTTTTTCTGCCTGCTTAATGCCAACAGAAAGAGAGCGGGTGTTTGAAAAGCACGCTGTGTTATTAATATGAGTAATGATGCTGTTACCTTCATCCTTGTCTCACCTTGTTGTTAGCATGTTTGTGGTGTGTTTTGACAGTTTGATTAGCAGTTTGAATGTGGAGCCAAAGCACTGCCAAATTTGTTAGAGGCCAAAGCAAAGATTGAGTGCCATCTCATATTGAGTCACAAAGCCACAGTGATAAAAAGAGCCATTAACTGTGTTAAAGCCAGGCCATACCTACAAAAACACAAACTGAACGTGCCCTTATCACAGTATGAAATCTTTCTTCAACAAGAAGACCCCAAACATTGTTTATGAAAGTAACTTCTTCTTAAATACCACAGACTGCTTTATAAAAGATGGTAAGATGCTAAAGTGGCAGCATCCAATGGTTTGTGGACTAACACTGAAACCTGGCTTATCTTATTGTTTTCTTTAAGAGTTTTTTCAATTTAGCCCAGAGGGTGCAGTATTAAGTTATCAGCTATGGCTTAGAAGTTTGGTAAGTACGATGTATCTATAGACTAAGAGTGCATTGCACAGACACAAACTTGTAGTCATTAGGGCTGATTAACATAGTAATAAATACTAGAATTTTAAGGGCTGAAACCTATCAAAATATCAATAACACAAAAACTGTTGAAAGGTCTAGTTCAGTGACTCGAAGCCACCTTCGGCCGCTCCCTTGTGTCTACCCAAGGGATCACCATCATCAGCTATTCGGCAGATTTTACAACAGAGACCCTTCCTGATGAAACTGTCCACTTACAGTAGCCACAGCCCTTTCAGTGCAAACTTTAAGCCTTAATACAATGTGGGTCACACAGAAAACACAAAGTCAATGATGTAGAAGTTCATCCGGTTCATGATCCATCACAATCCACAGTTTATTGTAATGTGTGAAGTACAGAAAGGAAATAAGTTTTCTTTTCATTGGTTGGCTGTATTGCTCAAACTAGCGAGAATGAAAAGCCAGTGAAAAGTCGAGGAGGATTACAGTCACATCCGGGATAGTCATCGTGTTTACCACCAAGTGAAAGTGAGTTGAGGAGTGTTATGTCTACATGATTAGTAGTAAGCATGGCCATAAAAACATGAAAATATGTACATGTATCAGCATATCATAGCACTGACCATATTACTGATGGTCAATGCTTAGATATTGAATATGGTGATCAGAAGGCCCCAACCATGACTTCCTAATGTGGGAATCAACCCACAGGACCACTCCCTCCATGATCATGACTAATAAGCTCATAATCGTCACCATCTAACAGGACACAAGTGATATGCAACATGTGTTGCAAAGTGATATTTCAAGCTATCACAGCACCATTAGCAGTATACTCATTTTTTGACAATTGCAATCCAGACCAATGGAGATGCTGAGATTTACGCACACATAGCTCATTTACAAAGAAACCAACAACTGACATGATCATTTCACGCAAGGACTTGTTGCCTAGTATGCACACAGTTTCCACACAGATCTTGTTTTTTCATTCTGCTTGCAAAAAGAAAAATCCATCATCAAATATGACCTTTAAAATGTGCAATCTGCAAAGTTTTAATAAGTTTATCTGATTTCCTTAACACTTCACCTTCAATTTACTAAACTTAACAAAATTCTTTCTTGGTTTTCCCTTTGTGTGCCAAAGTTTTGACATTTTTTTGCTTTTGGTGCAATATAATGGACGTTAATTGAGTTGTGGTGTCTTACAGAAACGGTGTCCTTGTTTCATTGTGTAATCCGCAGTCATCACTGCGAAATGTTCCAATTTGAATTGAAATTGAAACATAAAAAAGAATTTTAAGGAAAATTGTTGCCATTTGGATTTTGTGGAAAATAACAAGAAAAGGCTCATACACTGTCATCCTTTTCATTTGGCTGCTCCCAATAGGGGCCGCCAAAGTGGATCATTGTCTCGCCCTAGCCCTTGCATCCTCTTCCTTCACACCAACCCTCTGCATGTCATCCTTCACTACATCCATGAATCTTCTCTGTGGTCTTCCTCTTCTCCTCCTGCCGGTCAGCTCCATCTTCAACATCCTATGTCCAATATGTCCACTATCCCTCCTCTGAACATGTCCAAACCATCTCAACATGAGCTGTCCCTCTGATGTACTCATTTCTAATGCTGTCCATCCTGGTCACTCCCAGAGAAAGTCTCAA
>VUQH01045783.1:0-12276 GCA_015106775.1 Etroplus canarensis | reverse complement strand
AGAAAAATAACGTTTTAACCATGACATTTTTTCTTTGCGGCCCGGTTCCAAATGGTCCGCGGACCGGGGGTTGGGGACCCCTGTCATAGGGGATCATCTGATTGTTGGGGTTTTCTCTGTAATACCGTAGGGTCTTTACCTTACAGTGTGAAGCGCCTCGACGCGACTTTTCTTGTGAATTTGCACCATATAAATAAAACTGAGTCTCTCCAGGAGAATTGGAGGAGCTGGCTTGGGAGAGGGAGGTCTGGTCTGACCTGGACCTGATGTGGGAGAGAACAGATGGACATTTTCTGAAAATCATCCCATTAGTAACATTTTTCTTGTCTCTCTTTGTCCCTTTAGCCCTTCCACAGCAACGTGTCTATAAAGAGGAGTTCTGTAACCAGGAAGAACTAACATCTCCACATATTAAAGAGGAAGAGGAGGAACCGGAGACTCAGTGGATTAAAGAGGAAGAGGAGCGACCCTGCACCAGCCACGAGGAACCAGAGCCTGAGCTGATTAAAGAGGAAGAGGAGGAAGAGCAGTTTGTACTGAAGAGTCACTGTAACACTGACACTGGAACAAAGTCTGTAAAATGTGACATTTATGAAAAAGCTTTAAAGAGTAAGTCCCAAATGAAGGAGCACCACAGAATCCACGCGAGCGAGAGATCGTATGCCTGTGAAACATGTGGAAAAGATTTCAATAGTAACTTTAACCTGACAACGCACATCCGAACCCACACGGGCGAGAAGCCCTTTGCCTGTAAAACCTGTGGGAAAAGTTTTAGCCGCAAGTTTGACCTGAAGTCCCACGTGAGAACCCACACAGGCGAAAACCCGTACACCTGCGAAACGTGCGGCAAGAGCTTTAGGCAAAGCTACCGGCTGACGGCCCACATGAGGAGCCATTCGGGCGAGAAGCCGTTTCTTTGCGAAACCTGCGGCAAGAGTTACAGCTGCAGCACGAATCTGAAAATCCACACGAGGATCCACACGGGCGAGAAGCCGTACGCGTGTGAAACGTGCAACAAAAGCTTCCATCATAGCGGTCAGCTGACCACCCACATGAGGACCCACACGGGCGAAAAGCGCCACGTTTGCGAAACTTGCGGGAAAAGCTTTAACCGCAGCGGTCAACTGAAAATCCACACGAGAAGCCACACGGGCGAGAAGCCGTATTCCTGCGAGGTGTGCGGAAAATGCTTCAGCAACAGCCCCTCGCTGATCATCCACATGAGAACCCACACCGGCGAGAAGCCGTACTCCTGCAAATTATGTGGAAAATGTTTCACTAACCCCACTTCTCTGATCATCCACACGAGGACCCACACAGGCGAGAAGCCGTACTCCTGCAGCGCCTGCGGCGAACGATTTACTTACTCGACGGTGTTGAAAAATCACATGAAAACTCACAAATGAGAACCAGCATCTTCCTCACGAGAGAGGAGACCAAAATGTTGGCTTGATTTTGTTTCAGCCGCACTAACGCTACGTTCCCGCTGCAGGCAGATCCTTTTTTTTTTTTTGCGTGGTTGTTCATCTTATCATTTAAATGTGACTGCCATCAGATTCCAGCCCTGAAGTGATGAGCAGAAGACGTCACACGCAACACGTTGCGTTTACAGAAGTGAATATGGATGCTACACGTCAGCGTCTGACTAGCTCCATCGACACTCGCCGCGTCTCGCCTCCTCTGACGTCTGTCTCACTTCAGTGACGTAAAAGTCGGATGAAATGCGAAATGACCGTTCAGACTGAGGTCGCTGTGAAAAACACTGGATGCACATCCAGTTTAGGACCACACATGAACGTGTCCTGAATGCGATCTGAGCTGTTCAGACTGATAAAAATCAGATCTGAGTCACATATGGGCAAAAAAACTGGATTCGGTCACTTTTTCCTGCAGTGTGAACGTAGTGTAAACGAAATCCCCTTCAGCTGCTCCCTTGGATTTCCCCTAGGGGTCGCTGCAGCGAATGGATCCGCATGGGTAACTTATAGCAGATTTTCTGCCGTTCGCCCTTTTGACACAAACTTCCCACTGTGGGAGGGACTCGTGTCCCCGCTTGGACTCAGAGCAGGGTGAATGTGTAACTCAGCACACTACAGAGAAATGTCACTTTGAATCACGGCACAGCACTTTCGAGGACATTTTGTGTGAGACGTTAAAGCGTTTTAGCTGCTGTTGTGTCCTCACTGTAAGGCGTTAAGTCTGAATACCAGCACTGATTGGCTGCTTGTGGGGGGACCTGTGTGGTCCTTTAGCCTGGATGCTCCAGACTGACTGTTCATATTTTTCAGTTTGGGAGTTCCCCTGAGACACCGTCTCCATAGATATATGCAAGTTATAATCTTGGCTTTATAGTATTAACAGAAAACATTTAGGAATAGTAAAACATGTATGACACTGTGTTGTAAAAGTTTCTATGAATAAACTTTTCTTAAAAATTGTGAAGAACAATATGTCTGCCTGCCTTTGTTATTCAAACTGTTAGATTACTGTGGTGAGGTTAATGTTATCCTGGCTCAGAATGGCAACACGCTGTGCCAAAGTGTCTTTGTTAAGTGAACAACCGTCTGATGACCCACGCAGGCATTTTGAGGGAGGCAACACAAAAAAAGAAATAAAAAAAGATTCCCCTCCGACATATGAGCGCCACTCTTAATCCTACGGTTTCCAACACGGCTGCAGGAATGTGACTGAAGAACAGGTTTAATGTGTGTTTATGTAAAAGTGCTTCTGTGATCCCTCTGCTCCCAGTCTGCTAGATTTTGGATGCAAATATTAAACTTTGTACTCCGACTCTTTATTGTGAAGCTTTAGTTCCTTGTGATCAGGTTCAAACAGGATTTTTTTTAATCATCGTTTCCTGAGCAAATATGTTGATTTATTTAAAACAATAAATCAAACTCAATTTTCTCAGCAAGACAGAAAAGCTGAAATAAATATTAGTTTACTCAAAGCCTTCGAAGTGAACATTTTTTATTTCATCACAGCGTTTCAGGACAGCTTTTTCACGCTGATCAGACAGACGGACAGACGGACAGCCTGACCAGGACTCAGCAGCGGCAGAAATGGAAAACATTTGCGTAGGAGTCTGCAGATTTCTGTCAGTTACGATGCATCAAAAGCAGCAACATTAAAGTCACAACACATCAGTGAACCAGTAACGATGAAGCTGCGAAGTGCCGTTCTACTTAATGATTGTTTACTACAGGTGCTTTAAGTACATTTTGATTATACGACTTGTGCAATATTAAGCTCCTTAAGTCAGATTATATATTTCACCACTTTCATGTAATAAAAGTAACACAGGGCAGCGCACGAGCTTGACAATCACACCCAGCGATTTCATTACCGATTGCTTTAAATAAATGTTCTGATTTCCCTCAGGCAGCGTCCGGCCAGGAAACACCAAAAATAACCTGATTATGCTCAGATGGACCAGACTGGATACGACTGATTCTTCCATCACTCTTCGGTTGCTTGCCCGGGTCCAGGTCGTGGAAGCAGCAGTCTAAGTAGAGATGCTCAGACCTCGCTCTCCCAAGCTCTGTCCAGCTCTTCACCTCTCCAGCATGTCCTGGGTCTCTGCCCAGAGGTCTGGAACACCTCACCTAGGAGGCGCCCAAGAGGCATCCTGTCAGATGTCTGAACCACCTGAACTTGCGCCTTTCAGGGCTGAGGTGTAGCATCTCTAATCTGAGTCCCTCCAGACTGGCCAGCTTCCTCACCCTGGGTCAAAGGTTAAACTCAGACACTCTTTGGCAGAAAGCTCGGCTTCTTTTAATCTCTAACTGCAGTTTGTGAGCATAGGGAAAGGTAGGAACATAGACTGACAGATTCCTGGACAAGCAAGGTGGGATGATCTGGGGTCTCAGCTAAACATTCCCAGCCCGCCCTCACTACAGGTCTGGGCAGGCCAGACCTCCCACCAGGTGGTGAAAAACACCCCCTGGTCTGATGAGTCTCGATTCTGCCGCCACATTTGGATGGTGGGGTCAGAGTTTGGTGTCAACAACATGAACACACATCTCCATCCTGTCTTGTATCACCAGTTCAGTTCAGGTTTGACTGGTCGGTCACGTGGGGATGCGAGCTGTAGTCCGGTACGTTCAGCTCTCCTTTAGTACCTCGAGGGACTCCAGAGTCTCCAGCGCAGAGCCAGACTTGAGGTTTCTGGTGTTCCTGACTCTGAAGAAAACTGCACCACTAACAGCAGACTGGTAACAGCAACATTTAACTGCACACATTAGATGACCTGAGCTTCAAGAAATATTCTGCTCCGTCCTTTCCTGTAGACAATTTCAGTTTGCTTCCAGTCCAGTCTGTTGTTCAGGTAGCTCCCGAACACCTTTACCTCTTTACCTGTTCAACTTGGTCCTCCTATTGTTACCAAACCACTCCACAAAGAGGTCCACATGTACTCTCACCTCCCATCCACTGACACACCCCACAGCTGTAGAATCATCTGGATGTCACAAGTGCAGAGCGTGAAGAGAAAAGCTGAGAGGACAGTCCCCAAAGCACAAACTGCAGTCTGTGTTTCTGCTTAGGAGGTTGTGGGGATGTCCATCTGAGGGCATCCTCAGCATGTGTGCAAGCCATCTTCAGCACTTCATTTTCAATTCAGTGGGAGATGTTTATAGCACAGGTTCTTCTGTACAGATCCATTTGTTTGGTTAGATGATGTCAAAGATGTGGTGAATAGAACTGTTGTGTCACCTATGAGGCGACAACCCCACGAGAGGGGAGGTGGACTTGAAGAAGCCTTTAAAACATCTTCAAGAACCTAAAAGAAGTCAGCTTGCCTTCGACTTGAGCTCTTTAGATTAACATGACCTGGATGACTGAGAACCTGCTCAGATGAATACTGGATACTGAGAACCAGTTTAAACACCAAGGAGACAGAAATCATGCAAGTGCAAAATTAGACTCCAAGAGGTCCTGTCAAATCCTGGACCCTGACAGCAGGTCTTCAAAGGAAAATGACAGCAATGGAAACAGTCTTTATTAGTGACGTCTAATGGACCACTGAACATCACACAGGTCCATGTGAAGATCTACTGGTGACAGTGAGGAGAAGAAAACTCAAATGGCCTAAACCAGTCTCTAAGGAAGACGAAGAAACAATGGTTTGACAACATTAAGAAGTGGACGGGAAAGACTTAACTACCACTGGGTGGTGCGGTGGTTAGCACTGTCACCTCACAGTAAAAGGGTCTGGGTTCGAACCCAACAACCAGCCAGCCAAGGCCCCTCTGTGTTCTCTGGCTTCCTCCCACAATACAAAGACATGTGAAGGGGTAAGGTTAACTGGTGATTTTAATTTGATGGGTGTCTGTCTCGCTGTGGTGACAGACTGACGGGGTGTACCCACCCCTGAATTGTATAAGATGACTGATGGGATTTAAGATTATACAGAAGCCTAACATCTTATCTTTACCTTCCAGGATCTACACATCTGTTTATTTTTCATGACTTTAATAATTGTTTTGTATAGAATGTGACATATGCCTATAATGGACATTTTCAGGAGACGATCAGATTCACACAAATAAAGAGCCATGCACCACTTGCTGTTTTCTTGTTAAGTTTTTATTATGCTTAAAAAAGAAAATTAAAAGACAGAGGAGGTGGTGATCAAAGAAAAAGAAAAAATATATATTCATATTCAAATATCTTTATACTTTTCTATTCATATATGATTAACAATGCAAAGAAAATAATTCCCGTAGTAGTAGTGCTTAAGTAAAGTTCAATATAGACTTTTATTATAACAAAATAGGCAGTTTACCGAGGGTTAAATATCTGTCAAAATCTCATTGTACAATAATCGTGTTTCGGACACACCTGTGGACGCCCGGAGGTGGCAGCTCGTCTCCGGGTTCGGCCACGCAAATCACATGATCGACATCGTTTTCGTGGTAAGACACTGACAACGCTGACGGACGTCACCGTGACGGCTGGTGGGGTTCCATCTCATGCTGCAGAGGGCGCCACACCGTCCTACGGTTCGACGACAGTAAACTCGCAGGGAAAAAAAAAGTTTTCGTAAAGCGAAAAGTAAACTTTTGATTGGAAGGAAACATTTTACGATGTTTTACACTGTAAAAAATCTGCTCAAGTCGTCTCATCTGATGAAAAAAATCTGACGATGACTTCATATTTTTGTAAATCTGACGTACTTTTTCCCCTTTACTTATTTTGTTGTGTAATGATGAGATCTCTCTTGGAATTGTGAGGTAAATTAATTACTTAATCATTTCTAATTTTCTGATATTTCTAAAATATATCTTAGCTGCATCTTTCATAACTTTGCTATAAGTCTATTGGAATTATAATTAATTTGTAATAAAATATTGTAATAAAATAAGTATATTAGAGTTCCCACTTTGATGTTTTTAAAAATTAAGCTGTAAAAAAGTCTGATAGACTTTTTCAGTTTATGTCAGTTTTATGGTTTATAATGTCCTATTAAAATAAAAATATAAATTCTGTAATGATTCTGTTTTCCTGGCATAAATTCTTCTGAATTAAAAAAAATTTGCTTTTAATGTAGCTTCTTAATCATAAAGTCCTTATTGTCCATGAGCATTTCTGTACGTTGAAGAATAATTTCTTTCAGACCGTTTTTTATAAATTACAAGAATTTTGGTGTATTTGTGAAAAATTTCTTGCAATTCTGAAACAGCTTGTAAAATAATCAGTACAGGATCACTTTCTATTAAATTAGTGCTAAAGTTTTGTATTTATTAGACACTTTCTTGTATTTCTTAAGATTTTATTTTTAATTGTAAGATTTAACTGTCTCATAACTCAGACAAACTTTCTTGTGAAATCAGAGGTAGTTCAGCAGTTTCAGAGTTTTAACCTGATGAGTTCTTTCATTAATTATTAATACTTCTAACAGATTTCTAAAATTCCTTCAGGTTGAGATCAAGAATGGATTTTCTTATACCTCTTGTTTGAATGACATATATTTTTAAAAAATGAAGTTGTAAAAGTTTTTGACATAGGTTTATGTGACTTTTATGAGTTAGAATTTTTTGTCTTAAATCTGTGTTCTTGAAATTTTACCAGATACTTAAACTCCTCCCCTTGGGGCGGCGACTCATTCCTAACACAGGAAGTGGGAGAACGAGCGATGGATCGGCGTGGCGTCTGCAGTGATGCGGACGCTGTGTCGGCCTGTTGTCCAGTTTCTGGTCGATCTACTTACCTTTCCTCACCTATGACCGATCGTGCCCTAAACATACATGATACATGTGGAGGAAGCGAGTTTGCTCTGAAGGACGCCTGAAGCCTCCTCAGAGAGGCTGAGGAGCTCAGAGTGGAGCTGCTACTCCTCCACATGGAAAGGAGCCAGCTGAGGCGGTCCAGGCATCTGACCAGGATGCCTCCTGCGTGTCTCCTAGGTGAGGTGTCCTCTGGGGAGGAGGCCTCAGGGAAGACCCAGGACACGCCGGAGAGATTAGAACTCCTGGCTGGCTGGGAGACACCTCGGTGTGGAAGCCAGGAACAGGAAGGCCTGCTGCGCCCACCACCCTGATGAGCAGCAGAAAAACGGACGGATGGGAAATTTTTGTTTTGATTTTGGTAACAAGAAACTTTTCTCATGTTGTTTTATTTCATGAGACTTTATGGACATTAAACCATAATTTCTTTCAGACTGCTGTACATTTGTTTTGGGAGTTTTTGTATTTGTGACTTTTCTTAAAATTTCTAAACTAGTTTCTGTTTTTTCTGCTTTTTAGATTTACTTGTAATAAAGAGAGAATTTTCTGGTAATAAAATAATAATCTAATAATTATCTTTATTTAGTTTTTTCTTATAGATGTGAGATGAGTTTTATTGCTATGATGAGATTTTTTTAATGCAAAATATTTATTCTTGTAATTATGAGATACTATATTCCCTTTGGTGATTGCACTGAACTTATTTTTAGCTATAAAAATATTTATTTTCTTGATTTTTGTCTCTTCAAGGGAAGTGGAAATTTTCTCTCTGCATAGTCAGATTTTCTTGTTTTAGAGAAAATTCATTTTTGGGATCAGTTAATATTGAGAAATGAACTGTAGTACACAGATTGTTTGCAGTGCAAGTACAATAATAAAAGCTGTGACCTAAATAATCCACTTTTATTAATCATCAACACATAATGAAGGCAGAGAAATCTTACGTATCTTTTGCTTTCTTTCGCATTTAAAATACACCAAATTTTTAAAACCTTTAAAAACAAAACGCATTTCTGGATTAAGCATGGCGGCGCCCTCTAGCAGCAGAGCAGGAGCCTCATAGCGTCCTGACAAACATCCAGCAGCAGCGAGGAGCAAAAAAAACCAAATCAAACTGAACATGAATCAAGTTTTTTTTTTAAAAAAATAAAAAGAGAATAAAGAGAAAAGCGGTGACATCAGACGTGAGGCAAAGGGGCTAATGGGAAAATAAACGGGGAATAACTGACATGCTGTTAAAGCTCAAACGTGCAAAGTTTTGCTTTTTGTGTCTCTGCCTCCTCCGGACCGACAGACGCTGCCTGAGACTGAAACTCCGCCCACCTGCTTACCTTACAAGACAAGAAAAAAAAGGGGAGGGGGGCCCACAAATCAAAAATAAAACATAAAATCTGCTTCGTACGTTCCTTCTTGCCACTTCCATGTACCTCCTTCTTCTTCTCCTCTAAAGTTCTCCTCCCTTAAACATTAAGGAGCTGTACCGCGTTGAGTGATGTCATCAAACTTCCTGTGTGCTTCACTCTGCTGCAGAGTCTTACCAGGCAAAAATGAAAAAATAAAACAAAAAAACTAAACCAAACACTCGGGTCAGCCGCTGTGTCGTGTCGCTGATGGGGAAGTGAGGGATGGGGGAAGGGAGGGGTGAGGCTGCCGTCTGCAGGTCGTCTTTCAAAACAAACTGAATCTAAGGAGGACGAGGAGGAGGAGGAGGAGCCACGGTTTCCATCTTCATAACTTCTCCTTGGACTGAACCCAGATGAAGGGACCCGACTGCTCCTCAATGATCTGCTTCACCTGGTCGTAGATCTCTTCCAGAGTGTCGCCCTGCACGATGGCTGGATGCACAGAGAACAGAGTCAGCGATGACAAAGAGAACGTCAAACAAACTCAAAAGCTGACTCAAACCAACGCTGACAGACTCAGGCCCAGATTAGTACAGACACCACAGACAGGCACAGGCCTCTTCTTTTTCCTGATTAAAGGGCAGCCGGGGCCTTGCGTTCGCCCACTCGGACCCTCATATAAACAACTAGCACTTCCACTGTGGTACGACCAGAACGTGCTGTCACCAGTGTCAGCCAATAGATCCTGCATGAGGCAGGTGGTAAGAGGGCGCTGTGGTGGTGAGGCCAAAAAACAATGGCACGCACCACAGTCAGGATTTTGCCAAATGTTCCCCCTCAGGACGTTAGAGCAGAACTGCACTGATCCCGACCCTGAGAGACAAAATTCATGATGTTCAACCCAGTGATTAACTAAAAAATGTTCTCCTGCCTAATTCCCAAGCCTTCATAGGCGTGAACCTCTCTGATCAGAGGAATGATCCTCAGCATTAAAGTTGGGTCTGTTTTTACACACAGAAGTCTTATCATGTCTAATCCATTGTGAAGTACATGGTGGTGCACATCGTCCAAGTCCAGAGGTGCACGAGGAGACAACCTTGAAGGGGAGATCAGCCAAATTTAAATCAGACATGGGTTCTTTAAAAAATAACAAAACTGAACCTTGAAGTCTCCAACAAACATTTTAATGCACTTGCTTTTTGCCTACTGTGTTGGTGCAACTCCAGCACATGACCAGCAGGTGGCAGAAAGGGATGCCTTCAGAACTTCTGGAGCAAAATACGAGTCAGACCATGTTTGACAAAGAATCCATCTACAGTATGATGTCCCTGCTCCTGTTTATCTCAACCAATCATCAACTGCAACTTCAAGCTGAAACCAATAACACGCTCTTCACTGAATGAGTGGAGAATTGCTGGTGTTTCCTCAGCCTTAAATCAGCAGCTAGCCTGAACCCGAGCTCGCGGCCCCTCTGTCTCACCTGTGAAATGCTCGGTAAACTCCTGCTCTAGCTTGTTGGCTCTGTCAAAGGTCTTCTTGCCTTGCTCCTCCGTCAGACGCTTGTTCATCTCCCTGCAGAGAAAAATCACATTGTTCTTCACGTCCTTCGATTTTCATTCAGAGAACTACGAGTAGAAACATTTCCAGAGTGAAATGACTCACATGATGTTCTCCACAGATTTGGGTTTGATGAAGATGGCGATGGGGTGAAGCTGAGCCAGCTGAAGTCTCTTGATGGCATTACCTGACACGTCCAGGATACAGTGTTTACCCTGAAAACCACAAACAACATGTTATTCCTGTTTCTAACCATGGAAAATACTGGCAGACGAACTGAGAGGAAGTACCTACAGTAACCTACGAGTATTAACTATAAGCCTCTATCTCCCCTCCCCTGCCCTCAGTGGTACCTTCTCCGCCACCTCCCGGACCGACTGTACACTGGTTCCGTACAGGTGGTTGTTGTACTGCCCTGCCTCGATGAACTTGTGGTCCTGGATGTCTTTCTCCATCTGCTCTCTAGAGACCACAAAGTGATAATCTCTGCCGTCCACCTCGTAATCCCTCTTCGGCCGGGTAGTGTCTGAGTGCAGGGACACATTTAAGGCTTAAAACTTCAGGCAGCACGAGAAAACGACTAATGGTTTAACTGGAGGTGTTTAATGGACTTACGAGGGACGCAGGAACCAAATTTGTCGGGGAACTCGGAGATGAGGTCGTCATTGATCCGGTCCTTCATGGGACCGAGGATGATGACGGGACGGGTGTAGTTCACTGTCAGAGAAAACCGAAGCACATCAACTCCTGACAGACAGGGAGTGATCCGACCCAAACCCCAACCCTAAACCCGGGGGTTCTAGACCCTGACCAGACTGATTTTATTAGATATCACATCATGTTTTAAACCTCTAAGGCATAAATCTTCCCGGAAATTATCAATACTGAAGACAATAGGCCAAAATTAACCAAACCTGACTCCTATCCTAAAATAAAATATATCAAATATATCAAAATGTGGCTTTGGGGGTTGACTACTGATGTTAGCATGAAACTGTATGTAGTTATGGCTGTGTTACCTTAATTATTATTAGTACAAATATTTAACTATATTTTCTAGCCATTTGATTAATAAAATAAAACCCAATTTCCAAAAAGGTTAGGACACTGAATAGAATATAAATAAAAACACAATGATTTGCAAATCTCATAAAGCAATATTTAATTTAAAAAAGAACAAAGAAAACAAATGAAATGTTGGCAGAGAGACATTTTACTATTTCATGAAAAATACCAGCTCATCTTCGATTTGAGGGCAGCAACAAAAAGTTGGACAGGGCCATGTTTTCCACTGTGTAGCACCCCGTCATCTTTTAACTACAGTCTGTAAACATCTGGGAACTGAGGAGACCAGCTGCTGGACCTTTGGGAGGCAAATGTTGTCACCTTCTTCTCTGATGTAGGAGTCCAGTTGCTCAACAGTTCTGTTGTGTGTGTCATGTTGCTCTGTGTTCAGTTGGTGAGAGGTCTGGACTGCAGGCATTGTCTTGCTGAAATATGCAAGACCTTCCCTGAAAACAATGTCATCTAGATAGGAGCACATGTTGCTCTAAACCCTGTATATAACTTTCAGCACTGATGGAGCCTTTCCAGATGTTCAAGTTGCCAGAACCACAGGCACTAATAGACCCCCATACCATCGGAGATGCAGGGTTTTGAACTCAGTGCTGATAACAAGCAGGGTGGTTCCTCTCCTCTTTAGTCCAGAGGATGCAGCATCCATGACTTCCAAAAAGAACTTCAAATGTTCCACTGGTCTGACCACAGAACAGTCCATTTGAAATGAACTTTGACCCAGAGAAGACAGCGGTGTTTCTGGATCATGATCACATATGGCTTCTTCTTTGCTTTAACTTGCATTTGTGGAGGGCACGGCCAGCTGTGTTCACAGACAGTGATCTGTGGAAGTGTTCCTGAGCCCGTGCAGTGATTTCCATGACAGAATCATGTCTGTTTGTAATGCAGTGCTGCCTGAGGGCCTGAACATCACCAGCAACCAATACTGGTTTTCAGCTGTGACCCATGCACACACAGATGTCTGCAGATCCTCTGAGTCTTTTGATATTATGTACTGTAGATGATGAATAGTCAAAGTCAATTTTACACTGAACATTATTGTGAAATGTCTCCAGTTTGTTGACAGTTTCTCA